>JADBJO010001791.1:177500-195000 GCA_016801955.1 Conus betulinus | reverse complement strand
TTCATACGCGCGCGCGCGTGTATGTGTGTATATTAAACGGTTACCATATCATACATGTTCTACAAAATGTACAGATTTCGTCATGAGATCAATTGTAGGCCCTACACTCCCAGTCAGGTTTGTTCCTGTATGGCTTGTTTTGTGACTGAACTGATGAAACCCGATCATTTTAACTCTTGTTTTCCTATATAACGTTGTATCAGAAGTCGCCTCGACTACAAAGTTTGTATTGGAATTTGCTGCCCGAATTGGGGTACCGAGTTTAAAAAATTGTAAAAAAAAAAAAAAGAACAAAAACAAAACAAAACAAACAAAAACAAAAAAAACTAATGGATAGAAAGACTTCAAATTTTCAGCAATAATCTATGGACAGCTGAACTTTGGTTTGCAGTTGTTATTTTAGATGGATGTGAAAAGACTTTTATGGTTCAACACGCGCATACCTGATTTTACCTGGAAAAACACACCTACGTCAGTGAAATAGGTGATAGACAGGCAATACAACACCCATCAACTTTATAGTACCTACCTTTTTGGTGGCAAATTGTCAGGTTCACCATCTGAAAAGAACTGATGAATGTTCTGAGGTGTTAGCAGTTATACAGGTAGCTAGGAATATTATGTGAAATTTTTGTGACGCTTTTAAGTCACAATATATTTACATAGCAGAACAAAAAATAACAAGTCAAAATCACTCCATATTTACTGAAAAAGTATTGAAGTGCATGCTTTTTGATCTGCAAGAGTTAGTTTGTGCTTGAGAGAAAAAAAATTGCTACGACTGATAATACTTTTAACTAAATGCAAGTGTTAGTAGGAAGGAAGAAAGACAGGCATAACAACACAAAACAACACTCAAATATTTTTGTTGTACTCACCATATGGTTCCAGAAGTAATGCATTATATAATCCAAATGTGATCACACACAAAGAATAGTCACTGGAAGTGTCCTTGCTCTTTAGCACTTTTGTCACACACAGATCACCGACATGAAATTTTCTTTCCGTTTTGCACTTTTCTTACATGCACAAACTCCTGTACTTTTGTATGTGGCACTTTTGATCATTTGGTCAACCAGAAATCAGTCTGTACAAAACAAAAATGACAAAGTCCAGTCCTTGCTGTAGTCCAGTATCAGGTATTCTGCTAAGAATGAGTGTGTAGGAACCTACCCACTGCTGGTGAAAATAAAAGCAGCCACGATCCCCTTAAATATCTACATCATAATCTCCTATCACAAAGCGGTAGTGGCAGGAGGGTGGGAGGGGTGTCTATGCCATAGGGGGAAAAAAAAAACGAGAAATAAAACGAAAAATGTCTTGTTTGACGAGTATCTTGTATTCAAGCCGTATTTGTTGTTAGATTTTTACTGTATCGAATAAAATTTCATCAGTGAAAACTGCCCTCGACGTAAAGTCACTAAAAAAAACAAAAAAAACAAAAAAAAAAAAAACAAACAAAAAAAACCCAAAGTGGGAAACTGTTAACTAATATTTGAAATTGAGTTCAAAGTTATGATTTCATAACGTAAGCTTATCTTCTTATTGTACGAACATGTAAAAGGCTGTGCTCCAGGCACTGCATAGCCCGTTCTGCTCCCAAGTATTTGCCACGCCCATGTCACTATCATTGTCGTCTGCCACGAGGCATGGGAGATAATACTCGTTTCAAGAAACTAAGTTTGTTTGTTTGTTTGCTTGTTTGTTTTGCGTTTTTAAACCTACTTTTTCTTGTTTAATGATGCTTTCAAACATCGTCAAAATTATGTATTCAATGTTCACAGCTGCTTGAAGCATACATAACATAAATATGATATGTTTTAACATTTAGCGCATCGATTCAATATAATGCGTGATCAGAATGATGAAGGGGGAAAAAAAAAAAAAGTAAAAATCTAACTTTTCACAGACAATGGTTTAGTTTACCGTTCAAGTTATTCCACTTTCGTTTAGAATCGGACAACAGTAATTTGTTTGTTCATTTACATAATAATGTTTCTGTGTGTGTGGTGTGTGTTTGTTTTTGGGGGGGGGGGGGGGGGGGGGGGGGGGTTCTTTGTTCCGTGTGGCCCATGCATGCACGTGTGGTCGACCGTCGGATAGAGCAAACAAGAAAATTGTTTCACCATTAGAGCTTAGGTCACCTTCTTTATTGACGATTTTGTGTTTGCGTCTCCCCGTCGGCCTTGCTTTCAATCTCTTTTCATCGGCAGGCCTAATTGCTGGTTCATTTCTAATGCATAAAGCTGACTCGCTTCAATACTTTCACAGCTGCGTCGTTTGCGAAGGAGGAAATCGATGTTCTTGTTCCAGTTCTAGCCATGGTGGTTTGGAGAGGGGAGGGGGGGGGGGGGGGCGGGAGGTTGTGTGTGTGTGTGTGTGCGCGCGCATGCGCGTGAGAGAGAGAGAGAGAGAGAGCAAACGGTCGCATATTGGTGCACATGCGTGTGTGTGTGCGAGTGTGTGTGTGTGTGTGTGTGCTCTTCACGGCATTCAAAGCTGTGTGTCCTGGTTCTTTCGTCATGCATGGGTACACAGAGACTAGCAAAGTTCAGCTGTCGAATGTCCTAAGGAGGAATATGAGGTGGGGAGGGGGGGGGGGGGGGGGGGGGGGGGGGGTTGGGTAGTCAGTTGAAGAACCCGCATCAAGGTGTTCTTTTAGCTGCTAAATCAGTAATAGGCGACAAGAGAAGGAACGTGTGTGTGTGTGTGTGTGTGTGTGTGTGTGTGTGTGTGTGTGTGTGTGTGACAGAGAGAGAGAGAGAGAGAGAGAGAGAGAGAGAGCGAGCACACACACACACACACACACACACACACACACACACACACACAGAGTGCGACACACACACACACACACACACAGAGTGCGACACACACACAGAATGCCACACACACACACACACACACATACACACACAGAGGAGTTATGCTTGAAGGCGGAACCAGTAAATAGGCAAGATTGACCTGACTGTTGCCAGCAACTGACGGTTTGGTCATGGTGTGACAACTTTCACCTGCTCATTCTAATAAGGCTGTTTACCTTACTTCTGGGGTACTACGAGACACAAATGATAACACACACAACTGATTAGTAAACTGAAAGAACTAAAAGCCTTAAACAAAGAAAGTTAGTTTTAAAGCAAGGTGACCAAGGGTGGAAAAAAAAGAAGCAAATTTGAAAAAGGGTATTGGTTCCGAAAGACAATACAGAGGAACGGATTACTGGACAAAACACAATGCATTTCACCGTCTTGGGTCTTCTTCAGGCAAAAACAAACAACATTTAGGACAATGAAAACGAAGAACGAGCAACCACTTGTCTTCTCATGTTTGTGCAAAGTGGGTGTTGGATGAAAACCTGCTGAGTGAAAATAATGTTGGTACTGATATAATCACACTGGTTGGAAAGGAATGTAAGTGATCAATGAGAACAGGATGAACATGCCAACAATACAACAAACAAAAGGGAAAAAAAAAAGAGAGAGAAAGGGATGGAGAAAAAAGGGAGGGGATTGGTATCTGGGTGAAGAATAGATGTATAGTAAATGGAGGGGAGGGAGGGGGTAAGTTATATATGAGGTAAATGGCTGGGGGTATGGTAGTGCGAGTGTAAGCTGGTGAGGATATAGTCAGCTGGTGTTGCGGTGTTCATAAGTGCATGCTATTTTTGGATGTGACATGGGGGTGGAGGGAACGGGGGTGGGGGGAGGGGGGGATTTATAATTCAAAACAGAAAAAAAAGAGGGGGAGGCCGGAGGATCAAATACCTGCAACTACACTCATGTACAGGAAAGATGGAAGGGGAAGGGAAATTCATGTGGAGGTGGTAGTGCATTTAGTTGAAAGAAAACCAGGTGTAAAAAAAGAATTGGGGGGAGGGGGGGAGGTTGGGGGGAGCAGGAGATAGGCCAATAGAACATGGGGAGAGTGTGGTGAGAGGTGAAAGAAAGGTTTTCATCTAACACCCATTTTGCGTCGAATATGAGAAGATATGTGGTTGGTTGTTCTTCGTTTTCATTGTCATAAATAAAAAAAAAAAAAAAAAGAAAAGTTCAAGAGCAGCAAAAGGCTGGAACTTGGTAACAGGAGTCCAACACAACAAGCACCAGATGTCAACAGTTGTTGTTGTTTTCATGTCTTCTGAACTAAGATCTATTGTCAAACATTTCATCTTGAATTCATGGTGAAAAAAAATCATCTGAACAAAAATTCACAATGTCACCATCTGACCAAAAAAAAATCACAATGTTTTGTCCAACGATCTGATTTTAGCAAGGTATCTAAATAAAAGAAAAGAAACAAAGAAGCAAGCAAACTTGAAACAGATATACAAAATGTGTTTTGTCCAACAATCCTCTTAGATGAAAGCTTAATGTAGAAAAGACTCAGGAAAAAGTAGAACTCTGTCAAAGTCAGCTCTGAGATCCGTCGGATCCACAAGAACCTGTCATGGGTATGCCTCCAGGCATATTCCATCCTTTCACACCAAGTTCCCACATTGTAGCTGATTGTGCACGTTTGTGTACTCTTGCTGACTGACAGAGAAACAAATCATCCTACAAAAAAAGCGGTTGAAAATATAACTTTGGCAGCATTAAACATCTTCACATTGATCAAATTTACAAAATCTAAGGTCAATATTCTTTTTTGACTACCTTGAAGTCTAAAGAGGTTTTCTGTTCATTTGTTTTGAGAGAAGGGGAAGGGGGTACCAAGCGCTAGCAATGCTTAGGGGAGGAGTGGGAGCTGTGTGCGGACAGTCCCAAGTGTTACTTCATCGAAAAAAAGGAATATAATTCGTGAGCCGTAAACTCACAAAGATAAAACGTACAAGCAAACAGACTGACAAACGACACATCCCCTATCCCAATCCTTCACTGAGCTTAACAAGGCCATACAAGTTTTCAGTGAAGAAGTGACAGCCTGTACCTCCCACCAACCCCTGCCCCCATATTCTGCTACATCTCCTCCCTCCTCCCACATACCTCCCTCCCCTTTTCCCCTTACCCTGGGCGCTAACTATATTTCAAGCATTTGGTGTGGGGATGGGAATACAACTATTTTTTTAACTCCTGGCCAATGTCGTCAAATACGCTGTAGGATAGACACCAATTGATTCTCTATCTGTATGAGAGGCATTTGCCTGTCATATAAGGGGGCCCACAATTGTTCTATTGAAACACACACACACAAATCAATCTAATTATATCATAGCAATTTGTCATTAAGAGACAGTAATCCTCAACGTACAGGCATTTTTGTAAACTTGATAAATCGACAGTTTCCATCTGAAGGCCAAAGTTCATTCCTAAATGCTTGAAATAGACTCAGCTGAAGGAAAAAAAAAGTTTACGGAAAGACAGCTGGAGAGAGAGAGAGAGAGAGAGAGTGACAGAAAGAGAGAGAGAACGAAACGAACGAATGAAATTTTATTTTATTTTACCAGGGTTATGAGATAGGCAAAGTGTACATGCTTTTTTCCACCCCAGCCCTGGGGAAAACACAAAAAAAGAAGAAGAGAGAAAAAAAAAATCAAAACCTGGAAGTCATTATAGCAACTACAGGGAAAAAGTTGAATACACAAATCCATAATTAAACGAGAGAGAGAGAGAGAGAGAGAGAGAGAGAGAGAGAGAGAGAGAGAGAGAGAGAGAGAGAGAATCACAAATAGAATACAGGTACAGAGAGAGACAGAAAAAGAGAGAGAGAGAGAGAGAGAGAGAGAGAGAGAGAGATACACAGAAAGAAAGAGAGAGAGAGAGAGATACACACAGAAAGAAAGAAAGAGAGAGAGAGAGAGACAGAGGAAAGAACATAAGGCTGAGGGGTGGGGATGGGAGGGTTCCCATTTATTTGGGACGGTATGGTCAGCCGTTTTCTTCTGTTTAGCTCCTTCTCCAGTTCCTATAAATAAATGAGATGGCTGTACAAAACAGCCCCTGCCCCCCCCCTTCTCGACCTACAATTCTGCTGACTTATATGAGAAAAGGTAGGCAGAGCTGATCCTGCTTGGATTCAGAACCCTCTCGTCCTTCTCCCTGATTATTTGGATGGGGGTGGGGAGAGGCAGCAACGTTCACTCCTTACCTGAACTGACCCAGCCAAAGTGAATGTGCCCTGATTAACTCTTTGAGAGCATGAGTGATTACTCCTTCTTCCATGGACTACATATATATATTTCATGATACTTTCCCAAGATTTCTCTTTAGTTGCAAGATAATTCAGGATTTTTTTGTCCCTAGCATTTAACTGAACAAGACAGAATAGTAGGTAAACGATTCCCCATTCTATTCTAAGCAGTATATGTTCATAGACTGGCAGAAACTGCCCTCAGAATTTAAAAAAAAAAAAAAGTCTCCAAAGAGGGTTAATATTCAAGCTAAAGTGAATGTGCTCTGAATGACTCTTTGAGAACATAAGCAATTACTCCTTCCCTCCCTGGATATATATATATACATTGGCTTGGATACTTATAAAACTGTGCAGTCAAAAACACGAACTTGAGTGTGCATGTGTGTGTGTGTGTGTGTGTGTGTGTGTGTGTGTGTGTGTGTGTGTGCATGTATACATGTTTCTGTGTAAACATACATTTACATGCATCCGTACGGCAATTTACAACTTGTACAGATGCATGCACATGAATCTGTACATGTTTTCATAATAACCATACAGAAATGCATGCATGTTAAAACAATCAAATGCTTTACAAAGGAAGTACTTATCTTGTTTTTTTAATTCAAACACACACATAAAATGCAAAATGTTGTTTACAAGTCTATGACTCGCATGTCATACAAACGAGTCATTTCAAAACACAGCATACACCCACTCTTCATTATCACAGCAGACACATGCAAAATAAATGCTGTGCTGCATATTTTTCACAAAGCTTTTACTTTTTTCTTTTGTTGTTGTTGACATTCATTAATCTAGTACTCTACTTAATCACAGAGTAACTGTGAGCTTGGAGTGCCCTGCCAAAAATTCTCCGAACGCATTCTTGCATTCTTTTAGGTGGTGGCCAACAACCTGTGTGTGTCAGGCTAGTTTAAACTGTATGATACGATACTGGCTATTGCAATTATGCTTGAGCCCCCCCCCCCCCCCCCCCCCCCCCACACACACATTCCCAAGTTAATGAACTGCGTGTCCCAAACCAGTTCAAACTATTTGGTACTATATTGACAGCTGCAACTTCACTTCACCCCACTGATATTTACATTAATATTTTGATCACTTTCAGTTTGTTCCCAGTGCGGGGGCCGAAATAGCTTGGTTGGTAGAGCATAGGACTCGTGATCCTGGGGTTGCGGGTTCAAAATTTGGTACAGGGGGATTTTTCCCTCAGTGTTAACATCGGTTCTGACTCCATTCCCCATACAGTCCTTTGAATGAGACTATAAATCGAGGTTCCATTTGTGAACGCATGCACAATATCTTGGACACACATAAAATCCCATCACCAACTTTTGGAAGAGAAGGCCAGTTTGGCCGTTGGTATGGATGACACGTTACACATAGCATGCACCTAACCCAAAGATGGAGTATGGGCTGCCTTAATGGCAGGATAAAAAAACGGTCATACACACAAAACTCCACTGCCTGTCTATACAGGCAGTGTCCGCAGAGGAGTATCAGCCTGCATACGCAGAAAGAAAGAAAATTCAGCAGTCTGTTGATGCACCCTACGTCTAAACCATCAAGTTATGATAACATGCTTGACACAAAATTTTGTCCTACCAGCTGCCATGGTTCACGGATTTGCAGGTTGGGAGGCCATGGGTTCAATTCCCATTAGAAGCATTTATCTGTGGGATTTTTTACTTGGCCCTGGCTGGCTCTTATCCTGGTTTCAGTGTGCTATAGACTGAAGTCAGTAAACTGGAACCTTAGCTGCTCAACTTCATTGACCAACACTGCAGGTGACCTGATCTCCCATGCCTGGTTGATGCTGGGATAGATTATAAAAGGAAGAATAGGTTACAGCACTTTCATGTAGTCTCTGACCAGTATGGAACACCACTGCATCATCTTCATCACCCTAAACAATCACCTTTGAAAAATAAAGTCTTAAATTTTGAGGCCCATGGATGATCAACGAAGAAAAAAGTTACCTGAGAGGGACGAACATCCAAGTTACATTTTCTCACCACCTGTTCAGTCTACACACTCTCATTCTAAAGCCTTCATACACTGAAATAATCATCATCATATAATCACACTCAAACACGCTGGGGTCACGAAGACAGGGGGGAAGAGACCCAACATTGTCATGATGATCTGTCTGTCTTGTTTCTCTGTTGGTTTGCTGGAGAAGGGGTTCAGTCTGCCTAGAAAACTGCAACAATGACACAAGAGGGTGATCATACTGCTGGCTCCAGCCATTCATTCACATTCTGGACTGAGGAGGTGAAAGAGAGAGAGACTGATGAGACCAACATAAAAGAAGGGGAAAAAAGAGAACGTGTTAAAGAGAATGGCAGAGACAGAGAGATAGACAGAGAGAGAGAGAGAGAGACAGAGACAGAGACAGACAGACAGTGAGACAGAGAGAGAGAGAGAGAGAAAGAGAGAGAGAAAAAAAAAGAACAACTTTTTCATTGAGAAAAAAAAAAGCGCTAGGTGGCTTCTTTTCACCATCTGATCCTCACAAAAGAAAAATATTGATAAATATCAAAAGCAGAATGACAATATATTTCAATGCAATGTGATGCATGAAATTTAGAAACACACAGAAACAAATGCATAAAAAACCAGCAAGTTTCAAAACAAAAACAAAAAACAAAAGAAAACATGATGCAAGCTACTATAACCAGCCAGCATCTGCTGTTTGACTGTTTACCTCTTCAACCTCATTTACCACCATTATCAGGCATGTCTTTGTGTGATGTCTTTTCAGATTTAAAGCTTGCCTTCCATATTGTTCTCTCTTTAATTCATAGTCCAGTTAACGTTTACTTTAATTTTTTTGCAGGTATGTTGCAGGGATGCTTAAGAGGGACACATATATATATATGCACTTAGATAACTACATTATGCATACACTTACATAGTCACAGACATTTATGCATCTCTCTCTCTCTCTCTCTCTCTCTGTGTCTCTCTCTCTTCATCTAGTATTACATATGTGAAAAGACGCAAAACCGAAGTAATACTACTATGAGATGACAAAAAGAGCAGAAGTGAGTAAGTGGGAGAGCGAAAAAGATAGAGAATCATTACAAAACAAGGTGTGTGTGTGTGTGTGTGTGTGTGTGTGTGTGTGTGTGTGTGTGTGTGTGTGTGTGTGAGTGAGTGAGTGTGTGTGCCTGTGTGTGTGTAGTGTACTTTCCAAAACCTATAAAGTGGGTTAGCACATTAATCAAAAACCTGGAGTTTGGAATTTTTTTTTTTCTTTCTTTCTTTTAAACCTAGGTTGTTTTCCACACAGCTTCCAGCATTATTGTTGAAAATATTTCTCAGGAAAAATGTACACTTTCTGAATAGCTGATTTATGAAACAAACATCAAAAATTCAACCTGTCACAAGAAAAGTTTTTAAAAACTGAGTTTTCCAAATAAGAAACAAAGTTTTAAAACTTGTTGTAGAACTTTCCAGCTTTGCTTAATGAATTAATTTAGTGTGCAGGCAGGGCTTTACACTTTTCAGATCAACGACGTAACCCAAATCAACAATTCAGTCTCATTTCAAAAGTAATGATTAATGAAATGTCAGTTTCCATCCCACAGACTCATCTTCTATTTCTGCTATTTTGGAAAGACGGACAACATTATCTGCCTGAGGTATGATTTCACTCACTTCACAAACGGTTTCCTTACGGCACTGAACGTACTGTGAAAGTTGTCACAACTAACTATGACTGCATACAGATAATGTTTTAAAAAATGCAGGAGCAGTATGTGAGTAATTTTAGAGCACCCCTGGCTTCAAAAGAACACTGTAGAGGACAGCAATAAAACCAGTTTCGTCTCCAGCATTAAATGTGTTTGAAAGCTAGAACATCACCTGGTAATGGCATCAAACTATTAACAGCATGCATTTTGAAAAAGACATGGGACAGTGCAGCTCGGTCTGAACATCCCATACAGGGATTAGCCAAGTCAGAAATCTATCTTTTCAATCAAGTGACCATTCTGAAAACCAGAAGAACTAAAGCCGAGCTGCATCTTCCATGACATGACTATTCAAGGAAGGATGCTTCTCTCTGCTCTGCCTAACTTTCCACTGCCCATGATGAAGTGAGGTTTTCCAGTCTGTCATCCCCACATCATGAATAACTGTCCTCCAAGCCTTCCTCTCACCCTCCCTCAGTAAGGAGGTCTCTCCCTTCTCTCACCGTTGTTCAGTGACAGTGTGCATGCACATGCATGAGTGTGTGTGTGTGTGTGTGTATGTGTGTGCGTATGTGTGTGTGTGTGTGTGTGTGTGTGTGTGTGTGTGTGTGTGTGTGTGTGTGCATGCATGCATGTGCATCTCTGTGTGTGTGTGTGTGTGTGTGTGTGTGTGTGTGTGTGTGTATGTGTGTGTTCATGTGTGTGTGTGCATGTGAGTGCATGCACAACTAAGCATAAGAAGCATCCATGCACCATGCTCACCTCTCGGAGGATCCACTATCCACACTTGATTCTGGAACATAGTCAAAGGAACATTTTACTGACGAATGCATATACAGCTTCCTGTTTCAAATGCAAGCCAGTTTTGTTCTACACATATTGGGTACAAGTGGATAAGCACTCTTCTCTGGATTCAGGCCAGGGACTGGATTTTCTCTCTGCTTGAGATAACCAGGTTAGCTTTTCTTCAGAGTCAACATCTTGTGCTGACTCCTTACCCTTCCAGTTCCTTCTCGAGAGACTTTTACATCAAGGTCTGCATGTATATATATATATATATGTATTACATATGGAGAGAGAGAGAGAGAGAGACAGAGACAGAGACAGAGAGAGAAACAGCGACAGAGAGAGAGAGATACAAACTTTAACAACCTTTATACTTAAGTAATATTCCATTCCATTCGAAACCCAGAGGATTATGCCATCAATGCCAGCAGGCAAACACACAAGAGCATGCATGCTGGTGGCCAGTTTGGACATCACCAACTTTACACATCATTCCCAATGATGTAACGTGGCTACTTCAATGGTGGGATTGAAAACTGTCACATATCTAAAAACATCACCACCACTGAAGCTCATAGTTCCAGCTGAGGAAGGAACGATGAAAATCAACTATTGTAATTACCAGGCAGTAAACTGCACTGTTATGTAAGCCACACCAGCCAATTTTTTTTCAATCAGAAAAACACACACACACACACACACACCTATGCTGCAACCAAACATTAGCTGCAAGAAAACAGCAGAGAAAAACCGACAATGAAAATGATGAAGACTGGCATATGACTATCGTGACTGGCAAGTGAACAAGACATGGCAGTGCATACAATCAAGGGGGAAAAAAATCAGATATCCAGAATCTTTTTCATCACCATTCTCCGCTGCACTAAAACAACTGAAGAATATGTCTTCAGTGTCAGACACAAAGGGTTTCAAGAACTCTTCATGTATGTCGGCCATTTGTGTCCAAGAACTACAGGTATATCCACCTCTGTGCATATGCTCATTGTGACCATTGTGTAGTCTGTTGCTGAAACTATGCCCGCTTTTTTTTTTTTTTTGAAGCAATTAACAATCATGGACTGCTGTGATTTTTTTTTGCTTCTGGAAAGTTCGCCATGAATATGCCATCGTTGTCCCATCCACTTGAGCTGCAGCATATGTATGCCACTGCAGGGGTAGTACGCATCACGCAGAATTCAGAAGAATATCCAGCCACTGTGGCGAAGTGGTTAGCGTCGCGGACACCCGCTGGGAGGTCGCAGGTTCGGTTCCCATCAGAGTCATGTGGGATTTTTCTGCCCCGAGCGGCACCTACCCAGTGTTCAGTTTGCTATGGGCTCAGTTGGGAAGACTGGGACCACACAGTCGAGTTTCATCCACATAATGGATGTGTCTCTGAGAGTGCTGCTCAAATTTCCTGACCAACACCGCAGGTGCCGTATCTCTCGGGCCTGGTTGACGCCAGGATATACTATGAAAGGAAACGCAGAGTACAACCCTGTCATGCAGTCTCAGACCGAAATGGAAATCCGTAGTATCATCTTTATCATCCTCAATCTCATTGATCAGCATAAAAAAGTCTCAAATTCTGTAGGCCCTTCATGCCCTGCTCTCAGGGTGACCTCAGTTTCGATGTCCTCTCCACATCTGTGGCCTTGGTTTGGTTCCGTCGGGGTCAACGGTATCGGCGAGTCCATGGGGGCTGTCATTGGACGGACGTGGTGGCGCCCTCTGGAGGGAGAGCTCACTCACACGCCGGCTCTGCGACTAAGCAATTATTGTCATCAGTAGGGGGCTTAGTAGGTGGTGTTCTGTGTATGTTGGATCAGAACAGGCACCATTGAACATCACTGAAGTGACTCGGCGGCAGTGCAGTGTCTCCTCCGGTGGGTTGCCTCTTGAGACTTGACACTGACTGCTCCCTGTGGATTGCCGGTGCTGGGGCTGCGGCGGGGCTGACCGGGCTGTGGCTGTGGACGGGGTGTCAGAATGAGCAGCATGGGTGCACTGTCACTGATGTGGCACAGAAGTTGGGGCAGCAAAAAAAAAAAAAAAAAAAAAAAAATCTGATGAAAAAAAAAAAGTAGTGGTTTATTGCTCAGCAATTACAGTAATGTGTCCTGAGTGTGCTGAATCACAACAGGCACTACTGACCATTACCCAGAATGCAACTCTGATAGGACCTCCATAGCTGACTGGGCTATACACAAGCTGACTGGACCAACACAGGCGACTTACTCCTAACACTGTCACAGAACCACAACTCACCACTCATCTGCTGAGCCAACTCTTCCATGAAGAGGTCTTTGAGGGGCCGAGGAGGGTTGGCTTCCTGTTCCTTTTGCACCTTCTCCAAAGCTTCCTCCACTGAGAGTCCGATCCACTCAGCCTCTTCCAGCTGCGTATTAGCAAAGTTGTTTGTTCAGCCATTCATACTAGTCTTCAAGAAAAAACACTTTTCAGGTAAAACTTTCTGTGCCCCTCTGGAAACCAACGGCAATTTTACTTAAATACAAGCAGACAATTTTTAAACTCTCATCTAAATTAATCATCAACTTTTCTAAATGAACATTATCTTTTATCCAACAAGAACAGAAAGAGTTATCAAGTGTACCACTGGTATCTGTCCTCCTGCAACACTTGGTCATATTTTTTTCATGTTTTTATGCTGCGTTGTTTTTTAAGCTGTTACACTTACGTGCAGATGAAGACTAACATTAATAATCAGCCTTACAAGGAACGTTGAAAAACGGGAGTCCCCAGTTTTCTGATATAAGGGAAACAACCCCCCCATCGCATTACGTAGCTTTAATTCGGCCAGATTACTTCCCCTGAAACCACTTTAACGAGTAGAACTGTAACACAACGTTTTTTCTTTTTTTTTTTTTTTTTTTTTCCCCTCTTTAAACAAGTTTTCAGATTTAAGCCTTTGCAATATGCAAGAGAAAAACGTCTGTGTCTGTCTTAATTTCAATAATTTCATTATTTTCTTTTGGAATTTGTTTTGCGACTACATTCTGTGGGTAGCAATATTCTGCTTGTCATTGTTACTTGATAGTACTATTAATTGATCAATAATAATCATGTATCTTGTGAGCATCCATTTCCCACAAATAATCAAATGCACACACACACACACACACACACACACACACACACACACACACGCATGCATGCATGCACAGAATGTATGTGTAGATCCAAATACACATCGTAACACAAGCCCACAAATCAAACACTCACACACATCCACACGAGCTCACACACATTTACATGAACGCACGCACATATATGCACACTCCATGTGCACTGGCACACACAGAGAGCCTAACCACAAGTGTATACATACTCACGCACATGCATGCACACTCACACACATACACACAACCCATAGAAGTGGTGCCAATAATTTTAGGTAGGTACCCACAGTCTGACCAGTACATTTGGCTAATGCACAGGTCAGACATGTGTTAAGTCACATTTGCAAGACCCTGGTCTTAAATCCTTTCATCTCTATTGATCATCTAACAGTCAGCTATAAATCCTGGGCATCATGTCTCACCTTAGCAGATATGGTGTAGCTTACATGGACTAGTGTGTACACAGTGACACCTTATGACCAATACTTTTTTTAATGTTTCTTATCAAACCACACATTGTTTCTTATGCATCAGCCTGATATAAATTTGAGTGCTTGTTTCTGCTTCACTGATAATGAAGTCCTTCAAAATGGAACTTCCAAACTCAAAAATGTGGTATAGTCATTCAATGGGAAATGCAGGCACAAATCTTTCTTCCAAATAAAAAAAAACTTTCCACAAATGAATGGCCTGCATAAGGAATCTCCAACAACACTTCGTTTTAACAGAGACAAAGAGATGTTCTTTCACATACACACACATGTGCGTGCGCACTTACACACATACACACACATGTACACACAACACACACACACACATATACACACACAGCACACACACATACATACATACACACAAACACATACACACACACACACACATGCACGCACACATGTTTCACATCAACTGTGCATGGACACACACACCCACACACAGAGGCCACCACTGCCACAAGCCATAAAAGCTGACCGGTATGACAAACTCCTTGTATCTGTCCAGGATCTCCTGCCGTTTGTCAGGATCGTCAGGATAGCAGGACTGTTTTGCCAGTGTCACCAGCATCTCTCGCTTCAGGTCCATACCCAGCTTGGAACACAGGTCAACCTCGTGTGTCTGCTCATGACCATGAAGTAAAATGAATGCGTATCACATGGGGAAAGAATGGCAAAAAAGAGCCACGCAGACTAAACTGAAATCAATTATTAAAACAACAGATTTAATATACCTACAACTCTGAAGCCATGAAAGGGTCACATCTGAGTAAATGTTATCATTATACAGACATAATTACATGTAAAAAGAACAGCAAAAGGAGTCACACAGACCAAACTGAAATCAATCACCAAAACAACAGATTTTATATACCTAAGACTCTGAAGCAGCACAAAGGGGTTACATTTGAGTAAATGTTGGTCATTATGCAGTTGTACAATGAGTAAATGTTGATCATTATGCAGTTGTACAATCAACTTGGTGGCTAGTGATGTCGATAACCCATCTGTGGCAGATCCAAATCAGTTTTCAGCCTCTGTGACTATCATTTTGAATGCACAATTGTAGACTAACACTGATTTATCTGAAGTTGTCATGTTACGGACGCAAATTTCATGTGTTACTACTGAACACACATGGGACTGATCATCATCACACGATAGAATGATCCACACATATAGTTCCACATCAAAACAGACCAATCTTTTCATAAAATGACCCAACCAAAAACTTCAATTCGGTATTATGACATAAAGCGTCTGGTCTGAAATTTATTCATATTAACCAAACAAAATTCAGTAACAGTAAGCTTCAATTTCAAAGGCACAAATAATAGTGAAGACCAAGTCTACTTGACCAGCAGCAGACAAATCGGATGATGGTGAATTCCTGAACTACAGGAAAACGAATTCAAAAGAAATAAAATGTATTTTAAAAGCCTGGACTAGCGGGTAAGGTGTGTCAGACTCTTTGTCTTTGGTGCAGGTTAAATTCCCATTACACACAGCCAGGATGGAAGAGATTTCCCTCCAGATCCAGATGACACTTTTAAATCTTGCACACATGTTAAAGCCCTTTTCACCTTATGAAGAAGGACAGACCATTAAGTGTAGATAGGTGGAACAGATGACTCAAAAATAAAACACATGCACACAGGTGTCCTGTATCAACATGATCCCCGAAGCTGGGATGTGTCTATCTTCATGGGAGGATTTGAAATGGTTGTAATTTGTACTGGCAAAAATCTCACCAATGGCAAACTTTGAAGTTCACTGGGAATAAAAACGGGAGCAAGAAATTTGCTTTTCTTTGCATAGATTTGTGAAACAAAAGTGTGTATGTGTGTGTGTGTGTGTGTGTGTGTGTGTGTGTGTATACGTGTGGCACACAAGCGCATATATTCTTTTTTGATTGTTCAATACACAGTGGACTAATCTATCATACATGCAGACATGCCCACCCTATAATCTTTCCATCAGGAACAGATAATATATACATCAGGAACAAACTGAAATTTTTAAGAATTTTGTGGAACATACCGAATTCTCACATATGTGAAGCTGACAGCATTGATTTCTTTCCATTCTTTTTTTTTTTTTTTTCTAGTTTTGGTTTTCAGTTGTTGTCTTTTGTTTTTGTTTGCTTTTTGTTTGTTTTTCTATTGTGAACAGGAGGAGGGGCTCACAATCCAACTTCTTCATCAGTCTTACACATTCTGATCCGCTTGTCACAGCTAGCTATCTGTTCCGCACTTTCTCTGATCTTCAGCTCAATTCAGTCTCCTCCACAGACGGTTATGGACTGACGCACATGCGAACAGTCTCTGAGTTACCATCTACCGTCAGTTTGTCCACTTGTGAAGAAAGGTGCTTTCTTTTATTTTTTCTTTCTTTTTTTTCTCAAAAACATGCGATCCGCAACTGTGAGATAGCTTTTTTTTTTTTCTTCCCTCACAACAAATACAACTACTCTAAGACAGGAGGCATACTGTGTAACATGCTACACCCACATCTGGTAAGCTGTAAGGTCACAACACGCAGGGGTAAATACATGAAAAAAAAAAAATAAAGTCAGAAAAATAAGTCAATTACATGTCTAAGGATTGCATGTTCTCTGCAAGTGTAAGTACCCTCTCTACAAAGACCAACTTTTTTTTCAAAACATTTACAAGACTGGTTCAGAGAGGTTATATGTTATTTGCATATGTAGCAGAAGCACATATTCAAATACCCCAATTTCCAAATGATCACATGTTTTTGACATGTACACATTTTTGGTGTCCTTAATCATGCGCACGAGAAGATAAAAGTGGAATCACATACATGAACATTTACACATGATGGAGGTTGTTAGATTAAGAAAAAACAAACATGATATGAACAAAGAAAAAAATTAACATAAAAAAATACCCTCTATCCAGACACTACACACCAAAATGAATAACAAAGAACTGATCCTCATACATTTCTTTTCTAACACACAGATTAGAAAGAAACACACATCATGCAGGCAATCACACAGATCTACTCTATATCTACAGATGTACACTAAAAGATACATTTATGTGTCATACAATTTTCATAACTTTTCTTTCGTTTTCACAAATGTTCCACACAGCCAGCTTAATACACAAGTCATTTGAATGACTATCCCAACAGAAAAAAAATCGGCCTCTAATGGCTTCCACTGGTTATTCAAATTTGTGTATGGCTGACCAATTTTAAGATGTAAGAACAGAAAAATGAGTTA
>JADBJO010001791.1:170000-172500 GCA_016801955.1 Conus betulinus | reverse complement strand
AAAAGAAAGAAAGAAAGAAAAAGAAAAGTGAAAATGATACAAGGAGAATGTTTTTACAACAGCCAGTGCTACGGTGGCAGTTCATCCAAGAAATGAACAGGCTAACTATGGCTTGTGATCTCATTGTGCCAGTTATCTAAGATCTCTCTGACAGCTCCTCCCCCCCCCCCCCCCCCCCCCCCCCCCCCCCCTCCCCCCCCCCCCCCCCCCACCACCATTCCACTCTGCCATCCCCTGCCATTTTGTCTGGATCTCATTGACGAGCGTTCTACAGAGAGAATGACCAGTCTTTCTGTTGAGCGCCAATCAAAGATATCTACACCAACAGGGGCTTCGTTACTCGGACTTCGCAGTTCGTATCAGCAACCGACTCAACAGTAACCGAGTAAGTAAATTATGTCCGAGTTGCACACACGATGAAAGATCACATTCACAACTTACACTCGATGTAAAAATAAACATCTTTAATGAAATACACTTATCACTATTTCCTGCCCATACTCACGCCGAGAATGCCTCACGACAGACATGGTGACAGTGCTTCACAGAAATGAACAGACTACCGAAGGTCAGACGAACCAGACATCAAATGATGGGGGCTGCCATTAAAATTTGCACTTCCCGGGAGGCTTCTGGTTCGGTTCAAGGGGGTGGAGCAAATATAAATCAAACTCTATCATAAACTGGTAAATGGAACATGAAAAAGGCACTTAACTAAGAAAGCTAAAATGTATGCATATATTCATGCTCCAGATTTTCTGTTTGTACATTTTATTAAGATTATTTGACTGGCCAATAACAATCTGACTGAAGACCGGGACTGTGACGAATAACAAACTACATGCACAAGCTATTTCAGATAAAACATAGCTGGCCAGTCTAAATGTTATTTGTATTTACCTCAAGAAGACCCAAGAGGTCGAAATGCATTGTGTTTTGTCCTGATTTGTCTGTGTCCTTGGCGGTAACTAACCCCCTCTTTTTCTAAATTTTGCTTCATTTTCTGCCCTCAGTCACTCCATTTTGAAAGTGACTAGCTAAACACTCTTCGTTGTCATTGTCATTCTCTCTCTCTCTCTCTCTCTCTCTCTCTCTCTCTCTCTCTCTCTCTCTCTCTCTCTCAGCACAGCAATCCGGTGGCAGGCCATATGGAGTGATGTTTTGGTGTTTGTAATGCAACCGGCGGCACAAGCAGGATGCACACCTATGGTGTCATCACAATGCCAGCTGGCGACTTGCAGGCTCTCAGACAGAAAATCTGGAGTGCTACCGTCTATAAGCTCAATGCTGTACCAACCTATTTCATGTGCCTCTGCGTCAGAATTCACTGACCGGGCCTGACTGGTCAGGTTTGAACTGGATCAGTCTATGCAACTACTTTCAGAGAGAGAGAGAGAGAGAGAGAGAGAGAGAGAGAGAGAGAGAGAGAGAGAGAGAGAGAGAGAGAGAGAGAGAGAGAATCTTCAAGTCGATGAAGGTGGACACTCAAAGAAAGAAGAAGAAGAAGAAGAAGAAGAGAAGAGAGAGAGAGAGAGAGAGAGAGAGAGAGAGAGAGAGAGAGAGAGAGAGAGAGAGAGAGAGAGAGAGAGAGTTTCATCGCTGTCACCAAGAATGATAGATTGTGCTACAGCAACTTACTGCACTGGGAACCGTTTGAGTATCTGGGCACCACTAGCCGGCCCAAAGACATAAAATGCACGACATTAAACCATCCACTCCACCACTTTTTTTTTTTTTTTACAGCAATGTCCTTGTTGTTATAACCATACGCCAATCGAAACATCCATGGAAATGAGGAGACTAGAACCATCTAAATGCAACAGACTTCAGCATAAAAAAAATCCCATCATTATCTTAACTTTCAATGAGGAATTTCTGGGATGGACATCCGACTCGATTTTCTTTATATGCCTCGTCATTCTCACTCAAGAAAGAATACATAAACCTCTTCTCACAAGGTCATTAATGAACTTACTGTAAAGCATAATGTACATCAAAACAGCAAGACATTGAAAGCAGACACAGAATCATGATCTGTGCGCATGGCATCTAATCTAAACAATGAAGTATCAAAACCTGCAGAGGAAAATTATCATTTGACAATGACCCACGAATGCATATATAAACACTGGGAAACTGGCCATTTACACTTTCCACTGGGCTGATGTCAGAGGAGGAAGATAGTCATCACCCTGTGTCTCACAGGCGAATCTTCTCCTATGATACGAGTCTTCTCACTAATGGCGCTATCTTGAACCGTGGTCTAAGACTCACTACCACTGGCCAGGGAAGACAGTCTGTACACTTCAGATTTCAGACGGGGCTTGGCACATACTGACTGGTCAGCACTGGATCATTGCATGAAGGTTTGGAAGACCTCAAAGAAGCCACCTCATCTGACTTCTTTTGACAGCCTGTTCCATAGCCCTTCGCAGCTCAAAGGATCGACAATGGCATGATTTGGCAAAATGGGCGGCAACGCCCAATGACCATTGCAGTG
>JADBJO010001791.1:160000-167500 GCA_016801955.1 Conus betulinus | reverse complement strand
TCTGATATTACATTCTGTTAGTGACAGAGCTCTCCCCGACCGCAAGTTAGTGAAGAACACTGGCCGCTATTGACTGACTTGAAATGGACAACTAAATATTCACGCGTTGCTTCAGTAGCAGGGAGGCTTGAAAAGGAACACGAACAATGCAGATCAATTGTGTAGGGATCTCTAATTAAGAAGGGACTATAAAGGCCTATATATACGCTATATGCCAGCACTTCAGGACAAGGCCAGTTGAACTGCCCACATCAAGGCTGGCACTGAGTTTGACTGATGCAGTAGTTAGATTACTCGCTTTTAATGCTAGATTTGAAAGCCAGAGCTAAACTGTAGCAACAGGGAAAAAAAAGAGCAAAAAGCAAAACAAAAAAAAAAAAACGGAGGATGCGGAAAAAGAGAGTGCTGAAAAGAGAGTGCTGAGAAGAAGAAGAAACAACAAGAAGAAGACCTAGAACAAGAACACGAGCATCAAGAGGAATTTGGCTATGAAGTAGTGGTTCTTTGCATCTTTAGCATTTCCATTTTGCACACAGAATGCATGAAAGCGTATTCAGAGACAGGAATGTCAATTCAGTTTTGCATAACTGACGTCTTAAATCAGCAATACGCACCATAATATCAGAAATCGATCTGTGACAATGCGAGCTTTAGTAGTCATGTGTTGGTTAACTCCCTTTATTTTCGCGGCAGCCTTTGACATCGTCCAATCATCTTTCGCCGTCTGGAAGGCCGAGCCGGCGACGGAAGTCACTTCTTACGTCAGTACACTTTCGACGTCATCTGAACTGACCTGTGTGAGGGTATGCATGACGCAGGCGGAGTGCGATTCGTTTGCCTATGACAGTCATAACGGCACGTGCTATCTGCAAGTGATCACTGGGGAGAGCGCTGGTCTCGATCTGTCGCCTGTTACGGTGTATACAAGTAAATTTGTGTTTGTTTGCTTCCTATTATTCATCCTTATGACTTTCGCTGTTAAATTTTGATCCATGTCTGTTGTGTTTGTTTCGTTTTTTTTTTTGTTTCGTTTTTCTTTCAGCAAGAATACAGACTGACTATGCGATGTTGTGAGTTTTAATCCGTTTGTAGTTTATTTGGCATTGCCAGATTCCTTTTTTTTTGAGTATTATTGCACAATGGAACATACTAAATCACCTGAAGAAAAACTTTTTGATTTCTAATCTCCCGTTCCTTTCTTTTGTCATAATGATGACAAATACTGTTTAGTTAGAAAAAAAATCACTGAAACAACAAAATCACTGCTGCCATGATAAATAAATGAAACGAGTTGCCAAAATGTCAAATCACATTTGTTAAGAACTAAACATGAACAACTGTACTTTAATCATACTTGTGAATTTTGTCTCTTCCAATATTGAGTATTACAAATTTACACATTTCTTGGTGCACACATGCAGTGTGTGGAATGAATATAAACGAACTAGTAATATTTTGAATGCTAATACCTTGCATTGTCACGTTTACGTTTATTACATCGTTTGTAAATAATCCCTGAGCGTCAGTTTACATGAAGTTCAGTTTACCCTATGAATTGGTTGTATTTACACTCCTGGTCGGTTAAACTGACCCTTCATAAAATGTCTTTAATGGTCGTCGTACCAAATCTGTACTGAAAAGGCTCGATGATCTGAAAAGGCTCGATTTATCCTTCTTTGCCCCCCCCCCCCCCCCCCCCCCTTTTCTTCTTCTCAAAGAGATGTGCAATTAAATCATGTTTAATGAATTGATGGTGGGGTGGGGGAGGCAAGACATGCTGTCATATTTAGTGGCTTCAAATATTGGGAGAGAGAGAGAGAGAGAGAGAGAGAGAGGGGAGAAGATAGTCGGAGTCCTCCAATATTTTCATACATTGATATTATTGCAACAGCGTCGGACTTATTTAATTGTGAGGGGGCGGGGGGGGGGGGGGGGGTGGGGGGGGGGATGTGTGTGTGTGTGTGTGTGTGTGTGTGTGTGTGTGTGTGTGTTGTTGTGTGTGTGTGTGATGTTGTTATCAACTTGACGTGGGGCTGCAAGGGGCCGAAAAGGGATACATGGGTAACGAACATGTTGGGGGCCTTCATACAGCGTTCCTGTCAGCCTAACTACCATGTCTGTCTGTCTGTCTGTCTGTCTGTCTGTCTCTCTCGCTCTCTTTTGTTCTTGTGTGTGTGTGTGTTTGTGTGTGTGTGTGTGTGTGTGTGTGTGTGTGTGTGTGTGAATGTCTACTGATTTTGTTATGATACACATGAGTGCATATGAACGTGTGTGTACATGTACTCTCTCTCTCTCTCTCTCTCTCTCTCTCTCTCTCTCTCTCTCTCTCTCTCTCTCTCTCTCTCCCCCATTATCTTTCCCTCTGTCTCATTCTCTCAATCCCCACCCCTAGCCCCATTGATAGGGGCTATGCCCGATACAACAAAATTCTCTCTCTTCTATTTCTCTTTCCTCACACACACACACACACACACACACACACACACACACACACACACACACACACACGTGCGCGCGCGTATCTATGCTAGCCCTCCCTCACTGACATCACCCTTCTCTTGTCACTTTGCTGACTTTGTACTCAATGTCTAAATTGACACGGGCTTCTGCTGTGTAAAGCCTTCAGTGTTAGTTTCCTCAAGGAAAATGTCACAGCCTGCACGCAGCTTGTCCTCAAACGACACCTGTGTAATCTTTCAGGACAATGCCAAGTGCACGAGGCACCTGTCAACCCGAGCACTACCAACGTGTCGTGGACAAAGGACATGTGGCCCGTGGAAGGACTGATAACGTGTGCCGCCGGCTACATCTACAGTGGAGAAGACCCGGCCTTGCGCTGCTCTCTAGCTCAGTCTGGTCAGCTGACGGGACTTGTCTTCAGAGTATCTGGGTCAACCTTCAGGTAAACAACCCCCCTTCTCAGTCAGTTTTGTTGTCACATAATATATATCAAGAAGGAAGATGAGCGGAATGGTTGAGTTTTACGTCCTCACATAAGAAAAGAAGAAGTGTCTTTGCCTTTTAGAGTTCTATCGCGCGTGCTGAAAGCATTTACGTCTTCCTGTTCATTTGATTGGCTCTCTGTCTGTCTTCTGCTCATGGGTGGCTGGCTGGCTGTTCGCCACACTTTTGTCGCTGACGACAGTTAAACAATGATATGGGGCAGTAAAAGTTCTGCCCCCTGACACGCAGCTGACTGAGCTGGCGGAAGCTGGTGAACTGTTCTTCTGCGAGGCGCCTAAGTGACTCCTCCTGGAGTTAGAAAGTAAGAGAAGAAGAAGAAGAGAAGTAGAGAAGAAGAAAAGAAGAAGAAGAAGGAAAAAGGAAGAGGGAAAAGAGGAGGAGGAGGAGGAGAAGAAGAAGAAGAAGAAGAAGAAGAAGAAGAGGAGGAGGAGGAGGAGGAGGAGGAGGAAGAAGAAGAAGAAGAAGAAGAAGAAGAAGAAGAAGAAGAAGAAGACCACCACCACCAAACAACAAGAAAAAGAAGTTAGTGATGATGATGATGATGATGATGATGATGATGATGATGATGATGATGACGACGACAACATCGACGACAACGTCGACGACGACGACGACGATGACGACGATGATGATGATAGTGATGATGATGATGATGATGGTGATGATATTGCTGCTGCTGCTGCTGCTGCTGATAATGATGCTGATGATGCTGATGCTGATGACGCTGATGCTGATGCTGATGAAGAAAAGAAGAAGATACCACGACACGGGAAGACAAAACGTCTGTTATGGTCCTCTCAGTGTGTCAAGATCATAACGTGTTCTTTTCAACACAACTAGTTAATGAAACTTTTCACATGTCATCATTGCTGTCCGTCCACTCGGACAGAACAAAGGAGAGTGTGCCTGTTCTAATCTGTGCTATGAGAAGAACACGTGCCCCTGTTTTGCTGTGTGTGTTGTTCGATCAGAATGGTCAACACTATCCTTTGCCTCGTACCCCACGGCCTGCCTGGGCTGCCTGCATTCATGGAGTGCCTACTCTGGCCTACAGGTTGGTATTCTACTTGTGTGTGTGTGTGTGTGTGTGTGTGTGTGTGTGTGTGTGTGTGTAGGTGTCGGTGTAGGTATAGGTGGTGGGGGAGGAGTAAGGAACGTGGGGAGGGGGGTTGATGGGTAGTGGGGTGGCGATGGGAGGGCGAAGGGAGGGGAGTTAGGGCTGAGGAGGGACTATGCCTCTAGGATAAGGACTTATGGCATAAAGGTTGTTTGTGTTTCGCCTGAAGAAGACCGAAGAAGTCGAAATGCATTGTGTTTTGTCCTGTAATCTGTCTGTATCTATAGCGGAACTAAAACCGATAATCTGCCCTGGGTCCATTTTTTCTTCTTTAGTCTGTCTCTGTCCCCCCCCACTTCCCCCCTCTCATTCTCTCCATTGCCCCTCGCTCCCCCTCCCTGCCCCCTTTTCCAACCGCCCCCCCCCCCCCCGTGCTCTCCCCAAAGAAGAAAAGGGGGGGAAGGGGGATGGAGGGGGGCATGGAGGGGGTATACTAAGGGGGACTCTGCCTCTGGCACAAGGATTTGTAAGCTGGGTTGAAAGGCTGGCAATGATGAAACTGAGAAGAACAGTAGTTATTACATACCGCGGATGTAAACACAATAACGAGAAAGTGAGAGAGAGAGAGGGAGAGAGAGAGAGGGAGGGGGGGGGGGGGTTGAAAGGCTGGCAGGATGGGAGAGAGACAGGAGGAAGAGGGGGGGGGGGAGATGTAAGTGAGAGAGAGACAGAGACAGACAGACAGACAGACTGTAACGAAACATTTGACAAAACCCCGATCGGTCCCACTCAAACCCCAAAACCAAAGAATAGATTTCAAATCTATGCCTACTCTCCCCTCTCACCCCCCCCCCCCCCCCCCCCCCTCCCCTTTTCTCTCTCTAAAAAAGCGGCATGAGCCGCCCGGCTTAGCACGATCGGTTACAAGAGAAAGTGTACGTCACGGGGGCACGTGACGCCTTTCGTTATTCTTGGTCCGCCTCCCTTCCCCTTTTAACCCTCACTCACTCCTAAATGGGGCGCATGACGCCGCAGGAAAATATAAACAAAAGTGGAGATTGAAAGTTATAGTAGAAAAACTCTACCACAGAGAAAACTTTGCTGGCTGAGTTCTCACACCTCTTCTGAAAGATAAGAGGGTAAATGTGAGAACTTGACAAACCAGCCACTCAACTACTCACCTAGAGACCAGGTTCTCTTTATCGCAGAACTGGGACCGTGGTTATGCTACAAACTGTGGCTAAACCATACTCGGTGGCTACCAGAAAAACCAGGGTTACGCCAGACACTATGGTTACACTTTAAACCGGGGCTACGCTACAACCGCTGGGCAAGACCGGTTGTGAAGACACACCTCAGCCCAGCACTACATCAACAGGCCTACACAGGAGGATCAGTCATCAGCCACAAAAGAGATCAACTACCTTCTCAGATACAAGATAAGGCTGTTAACACCCCCCCCCCCCCCCCTTGGACTCAAATCCATCAGACCCTTACCCTCACTTTATAATGAAACAGTGAGAACCTGTCTATGAGTACCACTTTGGCTACTGCACTGGGTGTACGCAAGCGAAGTGGATGTATAATAAAAGTATGCATTCAGAGTAACACAGACAGGCCCACTGTATTCCACCTTAAGTGGCTGCATGGAGTGTAAGCAAGTAAAGTAGGAGTGAGGAAGAGCCCTTCATTGTTGTGGTTCAATGAGAACTAAAATTAAGCCTATAGACCAGACATGTATATACTTACCTATGTGTAAGCAAGTAAAGTTGATGTGTGGAATTGCACTTAACTTGTGTCAGTTCTCTGTTGTTCAATCAATGTTGAATGTTTGAACTTCTCTCTTCAATTCTGTCTCTCAGAGCTACAAATACTTTTAAGAGTACAGGCCTAAGGAAACTTATCTCAGAACCACTATAAAGTCTTTTAACAGTACCCGGAACAAATACAAATTTTTTTAATGACTAGTATTGGAAAGTTTCTCCTTCCACCACTAGTAAGAGAGAGGGTGTAGGTGAAATGTTAAATAATTCTCAAAGAGAAATTATTCCAAGTCCTTCCCCATGAGGACCCACCTACCACTCATCCATCTCGTCACACACAGACAGACAGACAGACAGACAGACAGACAGACAGACAGACTCTCTGTTGTCCGTCCATGTGCAGATTCGCGTTGGACTTCCTCGGGTCGGAGTAGATTGTCCTGCACATTAACTTCCGGTTCAGCTATCCTGAGAACGACACGCTGGTGCTGGACACTTACGTAGACTCCACGTGGAACCACAACTATCAGAATCTGAAGTTAGTGCCTTTCCCATTGGCTGAAGGGCAGCCCTTCCAGGTCCGTGTATTCGCCAAAGACTCCAAGGTTGTGGAGGTACGGAGTTCAAAAAGGTTCAGCAAGAGTTGAGGGATCCCCATCTGTAGGCCCGCTGGATAACAATCCCTTGGTAGTTTCACTTTGCCGCCCGTTCAGATGTTATGGCAAATTGCTGTGAAATGCCCCAACGTACATATTTCTTTTTGGATGGTCAGCTATACTGAAATACCCCAACTACATATTTCTTTTTGACAGTCAATTATACGGAAAAAAAAACCCACTTCGTACATGATGATTATTTCTTTTTCTTTTCTTTTGGATGGTCAACTTTAGTAAAATAACCCAAAGTACATGTTTCTTTTTTTTGGATGGTCATCTATAAAAAAATAAACCAAGGTACATTTTTCTTTTATGGATGGTCAACTATGCTGACATAATCCAACGTACATATTTGTTCTGGATGGTCAACATGGTCAGCTATACTGATATAACCCAACGTACATTTTTTTTTTTGGATGGTCAGCTATACTGAAAAAATCAACGAACATTTTTTTTTTGTTGTGGGGGGGGGGGGGGGGGGGGGGGGGGGGGGGGGGGAATGGTCAATTATATACTGAAATAACCCAACATACATATACTGAGATAGCTCAACGTACGTACTTCTTTCTGGATGGTCAACTATACTGAAATAACCAAACGTACATATTTCTTTCTGGATGGTCAACTATACTGAAATAACCAAACGTACATATTTCTTTTTGGATAGTCAACGAAACTTACATGACCCAATGTACTGAAAGAAGCCAACGTACATATTTCTTTTTGGATAGTCAACGAAACTATATGACCCAAATAACTGAAATAAGCTAACGTACATATTTCTTTTTGGATAGTCAATGAAACTGATATGACCAATGTACTGAAATAACCCAACGTACATATTTCTTTTTGGATGGTCCACGATACTGAAATAACCCAATGTACATTTTTTTTTCAGGATGGTCAACTATTTTGAATAGTCAATGAATATTGATTCTGGATGGTCAACTATACTGAAATAACCCAACGTACATATTTCTTTTTGGATGGTCCACTATACTGAAATAATCAAACGTACATTTTTTTTCAGGATGGTCAACTATACTGAAATAACCCAACG
>JADBJO010001791.1:135000-152500 GCA_016801955.1 Conus betulinus | reverse complement strand
GTTCGAGTTTGCTGTAGTTGGCAATGCAGCCATAGAAATTTCTGCTCTTCTGCAAGAAAGAAATAGGGTAAAAATCCAAGGAAGTAAACTGTTCTTTTCTTTCTGAGATTTATATATATATATATATATATATATATGAAATACTGGGTTCTGTCAGTCAACCCTCGGTTTTGTTCTCTGAAGATCCACCAATGGCTATCAATGCCCAAAGCATACATGAATCTTTCATTTACAGACTATTTTTGTTTATTTTATTGGACCATCTCTTTGAAACAAAACAGTAAATGAAATGGGTATAGCAGTCAGCAAACATGCACTTGTTCATTTATACTGGATATTCAACAATAAAAAACAAACAACAAAAAAAAAAAAAAACCATCCACATCACACTGCCACACATATCAATAAAACACATGACCACTGATGATGATTAGCACAACTGAACTGCAATTTGTGAGATTCTCAATCATCAAGGCTACTTTACATACTAGGTCCACTGCAGATGCACACATGACAACTTACAAACCTCTGTTTGTGACATTTACCTACTTCTAAAAAAAAAAAAAAAAAAAAAAAACAAAAAACAAAAAAAACACCTACTTTATGGATTGAAAATTTGAACAAACATAAATCAGCAGGAAATGTTTTATTTGTTTCTTCCTGACTTTCTGACTACAAAAACAAAACTCCCCCCCCCCCCCCCCCCAACCAAACCCTTTCTGTCTCAGAGTGCAATCAATTATGAATTGTGTTCTACTCCCAGATGACTTTAAACAGAACAGCTACTCAAACAAAAGATGTATTCAGAAGCATCACTGTACTGTAGACCTGCTACAAACATGTACAGGTGCACAAGAACCTAAATATAGTATGAAAAAATTTATTCTGATAATTTCTCTCTTTTTGTGCCTTGGAAAAGAAGAAAATTTACCCATGTTAATATCGAAGAAGAAATGAATGTTAAAACAAAATCTTTCAACCACTATTCGTTTTAAAAGCCATAGACAGAAAGAACAACGAAACAAAAATCAAGGGCAAGATCAATGGTAAGGCGCATTAACTATTTCATCCAAAGAAAATGAAGAACCAGCAGCATCATTACACGGACTTAGCATTCTTCGATACAAGGGACATGATATGCCAGCATTTCCAATGCAAAGTCACAAGTCTGAACTGTCTGAATGGACAAAGCGTTTCATTTAACTGCTGTCATGTGGAACACAAAATAATTATGATTGTCAAATGACAAAGTATGTAAACAGATCTCCATAACTTCAAGTTCTGAAAGTATGTTGAAAAGAAAAAAAAAAATCGCCATTACAAAACATTTTGTACCTTCATCGTTTTTTTTTTTAAAGCTTCCATTCTTTTTGTTTGGTTGTTGGTGTTCTTTCTTTTTATTCCCCCCCCCCCCCCCCCCCCCCCCCCAATAATTGTTCAAACAACTGGAATTTTGACTAGTTTTCAGATTTTTTCATATCATTTCTTCACAATAACTAAGATTCTGTTCAATCAATATTGGCGATAAAATCAGTTTAACTTTGGCAAGTCGTTCGAATGAGAATAAATGTATTATGACCAAGGTCGAAATTACCAAGGCATTTTTTTGCGTGTACAATATAAACTATGGGGAGAAAAAAAATAGTAGTGAATACCCAGTTGACAATTATAAAGAGTTGGTTATGTATACTGTTAGACTTGTAACATTTGTTCAGCAAGGTACCTGCCTTATTCGTTACTCCATAGGAGTATTGTCAATCTGAAAGAACTTTGTGACAAACCAAGACACTGCTCATATATTCTGACATGTTATTTTTCACACAGCACATACAGAGCACTCGGAATCAGTCACACGCTTCAACTGCCCTACAGCGGTTCCCATGCATACCTCTCAACTTTATTTACAGGGGTCTGTTCTCAGCACACACAAACCAGATGCACTTGCATCCGCATGTTCACCTGCAATCAATCGTGTGCTCTCTTTCACTATTTACATATCATAAGTGTACAGAGCAGTTCACATGGCACCTCACACACACATCTCTACAAGTTTGCCCAGTCACTCTGGGCAATGTATGTACAAAGGAGTTCACATGGCACCTCTCATATATACCTTCACACGTACCAATCACACTGGATCTGTGCATATTTACTCACCATTCATTCCACCTCTCACATACCCTTTCCTGCTTTCATCCTTCTCTCAGGCATTCATAATTCTGGACTTGAGAACATCTCCAAAATAAATAAGTCTTTGAAAAGTCTTATGAACACAACATATTTAGCACGTGGACACTGGCAGAGTCTGGCCGTCCGACAACATGGATGTGAACACTCTGTACTCTGGCCTACGACGGAACGGTCTGACATGGTTGTTGCACTGTCCGACAACAACTTCTTCTCCTCAGGCATCAAGACACACGCAGACGCTCCCCCAGAGGCACCCTCCCTTCTTGGGACTGTAGATGGGGGACGGGCTCCAAGGTCGCCGCCGGATGTTTGCTGGGCTCCAAGCTGGCCAGGTAGGCTTCGCGATTCTCTGGGAGGGCAGGACCCCAGTTGGGGGCAGGGCGGGACAGCTTCTTCACCCTCTGCCACAAGGTGCCCTTCTCCTTGACGATGCTGATGATCATGACGATGGGCAGAGGCAGCAGGGAACACAGGCCCAGCATCCAGCCGAAGATGATGGCCCAGGTGGGTACTGGTAGTCCCCATAGGTCACGGGGCCAGCTGAGACACAGAGAACGACCAGATGAAGAGGAGGATGGTGGCAGGCGTGATGAAGCACCAAAGAACTTTCCAGTAGGTGCTGGGCTTGTAGCCGATCATCAGTTCGATGTCCTTGTAGAAACGGTTCACACCTGAAACACACAACAAAGAACATGGTTCTGAAACTGTCCATTCATGAAGCTTTAAGTCAGTTTTCTTCCATCTAACTGGCTTCGACATTGATCTAAAGATGACAAAACATGGGGCATTTACAGAGATCGTACACTTGCTCAGATTTTCCCGACTGTCAACTTTTCACGTATTTGCAGTCACTACCTTATGTTTTGTTTCACTTTTTCTTTTCATGAAACATGTGCAGGTGATGTGTGGGAGTGTGATACGTGCGTAGGTGAGCATCTGCTCATAGATTTTTCCATTGATAATTTTTCTCTCTTTCTTCAATTTTTTTTTTGTGTTTTTTCTTTTTGCGAGGATAGGAGTGTGACAAGTGATGGAGTGAGAGAGGCAGGTCCAGTGGTGATATGGCTGAATAAGGAGACAGCGTTGGATTGTGGCACATGCTTTGTACATTGCTTTTTTCTTTTCTTTTTGTTGTGAACTTAGATGTGTGCAATTGTCGATTTGTAAATGCCTAGTACATTTATTTCATTAGGCATTTCACATGTGTTCATCACAGTTACAACATTAACTTTGATTTTTTTTCTTTCATACAGGAGTAAACCAAAACAACTGTGCTGAGACAATTATATTTCAGATGATCTGAAAGACCGATAAGTGTAAAGTTTGTCTGCAAACAAGATGTCACAGAGTTGTTTCCCATATAAATAGCATTTAAAGATGGAAGACATTTATCAAAGCATTTAGTGCAGTTATAAGTTACTCATTCTAAGCGGACAAAGGGATCAAGAAATGTCTCTTAACCACTTTGTGACAAGCAAGTGTCATTTCCGTTCTACCTTGTGGCACACATTTATAAAATACAGGGAAAAGAAATACTAACCATACACCCAGGCGATGACAACACACTCGGTAAAAGACAGCAACATCAGAGAGAAAGTAGCGCAGTACCAGTCCATGATCTGCAGGACATAGATTCCACCCTGCACACAAAGGAAATTGTCACACTGATTATCACAGACCTTCATTCATTGGATTAATCAAAAGGTTACTCCACTTCTGACTTTTAAACCTGGAAGATACCTATATCTGTATGCAACATCAGACACACAGACACACTCATATTCCTTGTTTCAGTCAGATGGTCATGCTTCTGTGGATGGATGTCCGTCGTAGTTGACGAAGACGTGAGTGACTCAACATGACAGTTCATCAAAAGGGTCAGATATAAGATATTGCAAAAGATCTCAAACAAAATTTAAACGTTATCAAAACAGTATCAGCTGTTTGTATCACAAAGCAATACATGAAACCTTTTTTTTTTTTTTTTTTTGCTCCAAAACTAAAATTTAGCATCAGAGTTGAATCTGTTTCAAAATGCTGACTATCAAACTAGATCATAAATCCAAGTCAGTAATGAAAAGATAGCAAACTGCTTAACATGCTATGCAAGGAATGACTGTGCGACCATGAACATTGTATGGACACAGGGGAAGAGTAGCTCAAACAAAGTATATTTACGGAAAGAGTTAAAAAAAGGCCGGGGGTCAGCAATAAAATCAAACTATACCCTGTGTCAGCATGCAGGCATTTACTGAGAATACTACAAAAAACTATTAAGATTTTGTTACCTGGAATACACAAGGGATTCCCAGCAAGAACTCGATTATGCACATGACAGCTGTGAATGCCACCTTCTTGTTTCTCAGCAGGTGGGGGAACTCGTCGATGAAAGCACTGGTCATCGTTTCAAACATACCAAACTGCACACAGTAAAGAATACACAATTAACATTGGCCTGCCTGGAAAGCCTTGGTGAAAACCTGAAACATGAAACTCAATGCAAACATGGGATGATAATGATGATGATAATGGTGGTGATGATGACAACGTCCAGAAAACACCAACCAATGAGCAACATAAAGAATTTAGCTGACCATCCTCAGTTACATTTTTTGAAATCACTGCAACTTTCTGGTGGTTTTGAACATGCTGAAATGGATGCTTTTCTGTAGTCAAAACAACTCCAGAAAGCACAAGGCTGATTTTAAAAGTAAAAACGAACTTGGTCAATTATGCTTTTTCAAATGTATTCTATCTTTCAAAATTGGTAGTCTGTAAGCGAGAACTGTGTTTTCTCATTGGTTGTCAGAAATGCAGGCTAAAAAGGGGCACAATATAAACATACACATTTTGAAAAAAAAAAATAAAAAAAAAAGACATGTAGGTAAACAAAAATAAATACAATTCTTATGGCTGAACATTTTATATGAAATGAATGAGACCCCTTTATATAAAGGTGTCTGACCACAAGTGCTGCTAACATGGCTTGAACCAATTTCATTGTTTAAAGTTGACAAGTGTATTTAACTATTCACACAGCTAAAGTTTCAAAGCTACCAGGCCAGGTGTGGTTTAATTTTCTTCTTTTTTTTTTTGCGGTGGCGGTGGTTCACATTTTCTTTTCTTTCATGACACATGATGTTATCTTACACTTATCATCTGGGTTTGTTTTTATTTTGTTTCTGTTTTCCTTGACAAGTGAGTGTGAGATGGGGAGTACTGAACACATGCATGTAATCAACACAAATCACACTTTAATAAGCGAATTTGTGTTTTATTTTCACCTCTGCTTAAACCAAAAACATTCACAATGTTGATGCATCTGAAGGCATTAACACTGAGCACTTGTGAACAGACTAAGCAAGAAAAGAAGATGGCTAATGAATGGATATGCTTCAAAAAAAAAAAAAGGAAAGAAAAAAAAAAAGAAAAAAAAAAAAAAGATGTATTGGTGGTGTTATTACACTACTGGAAGCAATCGACTAAAAAAGAAATAGTTTACTTCAAAACCTGTTCTATCACCAAGAGGTAGCTTTGAAAACAAGAAACAATTCCAATGAAATCCAGCGCAGCTTCTTTTCAATCAAGGTTTTTTTCATTTGTTTGGATTTTCATTCAAAAAAAAAAAAAAAAAAGAAAGAAAAAAGAAAAGAAAAGTTTTTTTTTTTTTTTCCCGGTTTTTAAACTGGTCCAGTTGATGATACAAGTGAACCAGTCAAGCATCTTGATAGAAAAACAGGCCAGAAGTAAAGTAGATCTTCCCGAGACTTTTGCAAGTCATGTACTGCAAGGAGGGAGGGTGGAGAGGGGTGGGGGTTGAGTGCAGGGATGGGGATGGGAGGAATAAGGACTGGTGTGATAAAATTAGAATTTGATTGGGTTAAATTGCAAGGTAATCATGGGACTTTAGGAAAATCTGTTCTCTCTCTCTTTTTCTTTTTACATGGATATTTCAAAAAAAAAAAAAAAAAAGAATTGCTTGTTGTTCATTGTAGCAGACCTTATTAAACACTTTTTAAAAAAACAATAATTTCCAAAAGTAAATATTACAATAGGTATTGTTGACTGGTGAAAATTAGAATGGGAAAGGGGTGGGTCGGCTTTGATGTTATTTTTAATTACCAATGAATATTGGTTGCTATCCATGGCTGGCGATTGCTCCAAATAGAGTAAGTGAACATTTCGAGCGGTGAGGCTCTACGGTTTAGGTCAGTATATGAAAACCACAAGACTTAGCGCTTTCACGCTGGGTGTTGCCGCATGAAGCCACAAGGCTGCGAGACATCGGGTGGAACCTTGAGAGTGAAAATCAAACACCAACATGGTTATACAACAACCAAGCCTTTCGTGGGACACACTTTTTGTTTTCTTATCCTACCACCAAACCAATGTAACAACACTGAGGGGTCCTGTAAACTGCTTTTTTTCCTTTGAAGGAATTGGGGGAAGGATGTGCGAAAAGAATGCATTGCTTTCCTTTTGCTGACAACTAGGCAAAACGTCATTTGTGATTTATGATTGAAAAAGCAATATTGCACCATGGCTATGCAATGTTGCTGCAGATAACAGGCAGCTGAAATTAAAAGTTCTGGAAAGCAATGAGGGGAAAAAAAGAGCAATTTTCAAAGACACCTTCTTGTTATTATTTTTCAAATGCTAATAAACACAAACACAAGGGCCTTTTCATGTTATGAAATCAGTGTTGATATTAAGGTTGATATTAATGTATCGATTCCTATGAAAACAAGCTAGCAAGATGCCTTCATTGCATGTCCCTCGAACGGATGGTGGATAATAGTACTTCACAGAAGCTCACAATCAAAAAGGGCACACATCATGGTTTGCATGCAGCTTGTAAGTTTTTTCTTTGTTGTTTTTTAATCCAGCCAATAACTTTTTTTTTTAATAATACACTTTTCTAAAAAAAAAATCATGCTGTATGCAAATGTACTGCATGTTTGTATGTTTGGGAATTAGCAACTTGAGTAAAAACAGAAGAACTCAATTTCTGTTAAAAAAAAAAAAAATGCTATTCCCTGATCTCTGATCCAGCTGCATTTCCTAGATCCCTGCTTTTTTCATGTCTGTTCTGCCCAATATCTATTTTATTTTCACTTACATTCTGCTCTGCCCATAAACAGAGCTGCATATAAATGTTTTCCCCCGTCTCCATGATGACTTTAAGTCCAGTTTGAATCCCAACATTTTGATTTCATTTGCTTTAAAATTATTGTATAAGGATTCCAAATTCCAATTCAATTGAAAAAAAAGCCCACACCAAATTCTACAACCCCCTCCCTTCTAATTCTGAAAAAAGTAAATGATTCAAAAATTATAAAACTTATCAAAAAAAAAAAAAATTGCCCGCCCTTTTAGATGATCAAACCCAGGACTTAATTCATGTTACCTCTGACGAGCCATGCGCCATAGATCCTTCATCAGATGGGACAAGGGTGCCTTACTCATCCACACTCTGTCTCACACAACCACCACCCCACTGCCACATATCTGAACCCTCTTTTCTTGCTCTCATTTTGACTTTATCGTTAACCCACCCAGATTATGATCATCACATTTTCACGCCAAGCACACATGCATTCACTCATTTCGTGAATAACCTACGTATCTTCAGTCAATCACAGCATTCATTCTCTAAATGGGGATGCTGAAAAAGAACTGCATGTAGTAACATGAAGCAGATTCGGCAAAAATTAATAACAAACTGAGAAAAACGAGGATGCAACAGTTTAAGACTTAATTTCCATTTTCTGTTTATGTCATTTGCAGAGTATTTTTTTCTTATAACACAGGACAATTTGTTTCTCAAACTGTGATTCAGTATCATGAACAAATTATTTGGAAGGGAAGGGGGGTTTAAAAACAGAAAATTCATTTTCTTTCTTTTTTTTTTTTTTTTTTGATTGCATGCATTATTTTTGTGATCAGTATTTTTTTTTTCAGTCACGAAATTTATCATGGCAGTTTTCAATTTCTTCTGTATCTTTTTCTTTCCCAGATCTCTTCAGACTATAAGCATCCTCACTTTCTTATCAAAATCAAAATAACTATTTGAAGGAGGCAGAGGCAGAAGCTAATCTTAACATTCAAGCACAGCCAGGCTGATTACGGTTTTCATAAACTCTCAAACTGGAAGCAGACGACAAATAATAACAGGAAAATGTGTCTGGAATGAGATCTTTACCAGACTTCAGGGAAAACTCTTAAAATTCATATGATTTACAGGGTCAAGGTAACAGATACCAAGCACTGGGGGCAGTCCTGTTTGTTTAATCAAACACCAGGGTGTTTATCCTGGCATAACACCAGGGTGTTTATCCTGGCATGTGCCTTGCCTGTAAGTGAGCAACTGCCTCAACTCCAAGAACGTCCAGCTGGCTGCATTGGTTTCAGTCACACTCCAATCCTAACCACGCTTTCCAGCGGCTTGGGAAGCTTAACAGTTGAAAGAAGGTGAAAACCTAACAGAAAATGAGCACACTCAAGGGCTTCATTTGTATAAAACCCAGACAATGTTTGAGAAAAAAAAAAAATCAAGTCATCCGTTACATCACAAATGTGTTGCTGTAAGTTTGTGTATGTTTTAGGATATAAACATAGCACTTTTGGGCTAAGCGCCGAAATACCTCTCACAAAACAATGTGAGCAGCATTTGTTGAACAAAAAAAGTGCACAATGTTTTCCTGTCACTTGCAAAAGGACATGGGGGAAGCAAGGAATGACAACTGTAAATGTCAGATCTAAGCTGCAAGAAAACATACACATGCTTACAGTCTTGTCCATTTTAAAAGGAACCATCAATTCTTCAATCAGACCTCTTTGCAGTGAGAGAACCTTCTTTCAACAGTAAGCTTGGGGATCTGGACAGTATGAAAAGATGAGTGAATCGATAACCCGAAAGTGTGAAAAAGAAAAAAATTTGGTAACATCATTTGATAGCGATGGTTAAATTTGTACTTTTGCAATTAAAGGAATACTTCTTGAGGCAAGTATGGATATGATTATAAAAAAAAAAAAGCAAAGCAAAGAAGAAAAAAAAAAGAATTTTTATGGTACATACTTGCTTCAAAAAAATGTTCCACTAAGTGTAAGGCTGAGTATTCTTAAAATTTCTGACTTTGTCAAAAAAAATTCTATGGCTACAAAACTTCATAGAGTATCGACCTACTCCAAAAAAAAATGCTTCAGAAATGTAAAGCGGTACAAGTTCTCACTTTTGTTGTTGTTGAAACTCTGCATTTAAATTCTGCATTTATTTTAAAGGGGAAAAAAGGGCTGAACAAACAAAAAAAAAGAAAAAAAAAAAAAAAGACAAAAAGATAACCACCACATTTTCTTCATCTACTTGGCTCAAACATACTTTTGCAGTGATGGCATTTATCTCCATTACTGTGCATGTCAAAATCTTTGCCCACACCATCTAATTAATAATGCCATTTCCTGAATTCTCAGAACATTTTCTTTGTCTTTTATTCTCTTTGCACTTCCTGCTTTCAGGAAGCGTTTCTTCTCATTAATACACTCTGCAAGTATTTTGATCACTCTTGTGAATAAATGTGGACACTCTCTTTCACTGGTTACTTACTGCTCAAAATGAATGATTTCTCGACATGATCTACGTTAACTCATCAAGATGTGCTAGACCAGAATCCTCTCTAGATATTTCCCTTACTCAGCCTTCACACTGACCAATGCAGCTCGCACAGAACGGAGGTTAAACAGGAGGGTAAGCATGGAGTTTGGCAAAATTGTGAGGCAGGGATGGGTGTGCCTACCTGACTGTCGAGACCAATGGTGAACAGCATGAGGAAAAACAGCAAAGCCCACAAAGGAGAGATGGGTAGTTTGGCCACGGCTTCAGGATACACAACAAAGGTCAAGCCAGGACCTGGAACATGAATAAGCAAAGGAAATGTTATATCTTTTTCAACAAAGGTCAGGCCAAGACCTGGAACATGAATAAGCAAAGCAAGTGTTATAATCTTTTTCTTTTTTTTTCTTTTTTTATTACAAATGCATCTCTATTTCTGATTTTGTTCGTTTTTTTTTTCTTTTGGCTTCTCTTGTGTTAACTAGATACTATTCCACCAAATGAATGTTCAGAATGTTACATCCGATTTTGATTCTTATTTCTCAAAAAAAAAAAAAAAAAAAAAAAAAAAATCTACACAAAATAAACATCAAGATCCTGTATATTACAACCCCAGACAAATGTTTGTTCAGCAATCTGGTAAAATCATTATTCCAGACAAATGTTTGTTCGGCAAGAATCACTCGGTGAAATAGAGCAGTTACCTTGAGTGACAACATCCTTGATTTCAGCACCAGTCTCATGGGCCATGAAGCCGAGGACAGAGAAGATGACCAGACCGGCAAACACACACTGGTGCCACAGTTCATCAAGGGAACAATGATGGCATCCCTGTCAAACAAGAGAAGGTACAAATTAATTATTACCATGGTGTCATCGGTTTCTGTGTAATTACATGATAATTGTGTTTAATTGTGAACTCTTGATTACGCCTATGAATACTATGCTCATGATATACTCTCTTCAATAGCAAGAGAGGTAGTGATAGGAATGGTAGTTTGGCTTTTTCCTCCCTGTCAGCTCTACAATTCCAAATAACAATACTTAAATGTGTGAACTTTGCAACAGAAAAGAATGTTATTCAGAACAAAATCAGTTTAGTCACAGTTTTACAGTCCTTTTCTCAATTATTATATAGATATGAAGATGAACTAAAAATTGCCTTTAACATGAAACCACAATAACAAAAATGTTTGCTTTTTGTTCATTTTCAGCTTTGATCAATGACTGGAATTTTATCTTTTAGCTGTCTTACACTAAGAAGGTGAACTGAAAACTGTCTCTAATATTAAACTATGATAACAAAAAACTGTTTCTTCTTTTTTTTTTTTTTTTTAACAATTTCAGGATTGATTGATGACTGGAATTTTATCTTTTAGCAGTCTACCACAGCCCTAACCTGTAGACGTTGTTGTGGAACTTGTTGTAGCTGGCCATGGTGATGAGGCCTCCCCAGGCCATACCCACGGAGTAGAAGATTTGGATGGCGGCATCGCCCCACACCTTGAACTCCAGCAGCTTTTCCCACTCTGGGATCAGGTAAAACTTGATGCCTTCCAGGGCTCCAGGCAGGGTGGCACCACGGACCAGGAGAATGATCAGAACCAGGTAGGGAAAGGTAGCTGTCACGTAAACCACCTGAACAAGACAGGTAATGAAGCAAAGTTAAACAGCTGGCATGAAGTTTTTCGTCCATTAAAATATCGAACAATATATGCCTATGTAGATATATTTATGAATTCAAGCCAATGCTGCAAACTTTTATCATTTGCTGTCTTCTTTCTCTCTTGATTTCATCTCCTACCAGCACCCCCCACCTTCCCTTCCTGCTCTACAAATCTTCCCCTGCCACAAATCCCCATTTCTTATTTTTCATGAAAAAGGATCTCACCCTGCCAGAAGACTTGACTCCCTTGCAGAGACAGAGGAAGACCACAAGCCATGCAAGTGCCAGACAGCCAAACAGGAGGCCAGCGAATGGTGCCGAGGTTTTCAATCCCCTCCGTGATCTCCAGGACATTGCGCCTGGAACACACCATACAAAAAAGTCGGTTACAGCACTGATTGGGTAATTTGTCGAGAAATCCCTCTGAAACCAGTAAACATCTTACTGCATAAATCTTTCTAGTTCACACAATCTCATATGGGCAATTAAGATGAAAAATGTCAATATATTTCCTTTTATACAAGCAATCTCGTTCCTCATTTTTCATAGAATTATATTTCTTGTTCAACGACTTTCTTTGCTTGGCTGTTAATAATATATTCAATATAATAAGTGGAAATATTTGAAAATAAACAAAAGTTATGGAAATTCATGTTCCTGTGAAAGGTGAAGCTGTTCTTTAAACTTTTTCAAAGTTCTGCTTTAAACTTTGAACATTACATCATGGTGATGTATATCAGTATAATTTCCTTTCCACTTACTCCCAGAACTGTTCGCTGGCAGTCATGAGATGAGAAGAGTTGGAGGGTTGTGTTCAAGGCAACTATTGTGGTGTTCACATCTGTCCCATTCAGAGATGATGTCACATCAGTTCCATTCTGAAAGGCTGTGGAATTAGCAGCATCTGTGACATTTGGACTGGTGAATTTGTTGAGAACACATCGGTCATCATTCATTCCAGGCATTGTCGCAGTCAGCCCATGGCAGAATCTTCCTCATGGACATGAAGAGGTAGTAGAAGGTCCATGTGATGATGATGTTGTAGTAGACACACACGATGCCCGAGATGATGACCATTCCATAACCGACACCTGAATGGGGCAGATGACATAAACACATGGACCGTCAATTTCAGTGGAGTTTGCATTTTTCTTTGCCTCCTTTTATAATATGAAGAGGATGACAGAATTAGGCTGAAATTTCCGTTTTCTTTTTCATACACTTCCAGATAAGATGTCTGTTCAGCATGTCCATTCCTAACAAAATGCATATCTCCATATGGTTGAATAACTACAAAAAAGTAAGAAATTGTGAAATATTGTTAAGTGCTAGCAACCATAAAAACATTCTTAACAACATTTTCTCAACATCATGACCACAATTAGCAGGAATTTTATTCAAGGAAAACATGAAAGGCCACACACATGTTTAGAAACAAGGCAAAGGTTAGCTGCTACCTTTGAAGAGCGGGCTCATCCTCCAGACAGTGATGGGGGACAGGGAGGCAAACTGGCCATAGGTGATCTCCATGAAGAACAGCGGCATTCCGCAGAGTACCAGGAAGATGATGTAGGGCACCAGGAAGGCTCCTGGAAAAAAACACACAAAGTCCACAGGCTGTCATAGCACCAAGATCTCTGTAGGTGTGATGCATCTTCCACCACTCTGCTTCTATCTTATGCACAACTCTCATCCTTACAGCTCTCCCCCCCCCCCCCCCCCCCCCCCCCCCCCCCCCCCCCCCCCCCCCCCCCCCCCCTAATCTATGTACAAAAAACTATTTAAAGCTTTCAGACTTTTTTTACCTCAACTAGTGAAGTTTTATCTTAATCCATACCTGCTTGTTGTTTGTCCGTCAGCAAGGCTAAGTAAAATCTACCACACCAACTTAAAACAAACTTTGTGGGAAGAGCATTGCCCAAAGGATGAAGTTGATACATTTGGTGAGGATCTGTGGTGCAGAACTAGAACTAGATTAAATGGCAGTAATAGAATGTGGCTAATGTCTAAACTCATTCAGTATTGTTGAGAATCCAGATCAAATGGTGCACTGGGGGATCTGGTTGTCCATGGTAGAGGTCTGTGATCTCCTGAGTACCCTTGTAATCTTTAACTGTTTAGTTAACAAAGAAAACCTATTTCATTTTTCATTCCACACAAAGCTCTTTCATTATTTCTTTTTCCAATAATGAATAATAAACAAAACTATGAAGAAGCTTGAGGTTTTCTTGTTATTTCCTTATTTCTTTTTTTTTTCCTTTTTTTTTTTTAATAATGAATAAAAAAAAAAATGCATTATCAAAACTTCATAGATGTAAAGAATCCGGGGAAGAAAAAGTAAGATCTGCCCAAAGCCTTCAAACATAGTGTGAGTAACCCTAAAATCTAGAACATAGAAAAATGAAACAATGAACAAACTTTACGTACCTCCTCCGCTTTTGTAGCACAAGTATGGGAACCTCCAGATGTTGCCCAGGCCGACGGCAAAGCCGATGCAGGACAACAAGAAGTCCATGCGGCCACTCCAGGTGCCCCTGCTATCCTTTCCGTCCAGGCTGGAGCTGGAACTCATGCTGGAGTCCGATCCTGATACGTCCGCTAGATTCGCACCGGCACCACCCTTGTCCGACTGCACACAAACACACCGCTGGTCAGGGAGCTTGTCCCCAAAAGACGTATATAATATACAAAGAAAAGAAAATTCCAGTCTCTCGCCTTTTTTTTTTTTTATATATCCATCGTTTGCTTTTCTTTGGTTTTCGTCCACATAGTTCTTTGAAAGTACCGAAAAGACTGACATCGAACAGATCTAAGATAGACAAAAGTCCCCTAAGTCCCATAACTCTGATGTCTATATCTATATTATACAGGAAGGAAGGGTGGGTAGACTTGATGATGAGCGTGAACAGTGGTGACTGGCTTGACATAAATACGGGATTAGAAGAAAGTGATTCGGGAAGCTAGCACGGACAATTAATTCGTTTATCGTTTTCATTATAACAGAATCAGCACTGTAATTCGAAAATAAAAAACAGAGAGAGAGAGAGACGGGGAAAAAAGAAGAGATAAATTTCCAGCAAGCCCGAAATAGAAACAGCCATCTAAAGGCGGGTAAAAATTACGTGCTTCCGTCTGGCTGATGGCCGGATCGATGGGCTCAACGCTGAAAGTCATTTTCTGCATCGCACAGACACAGAGGCTGCAGCAGGAAAGAAATAAAAAGTGGAAGCATGGGGAGACGGTGTGTGGGGATAGAGTGCACGGGGCAAACCGGGAAGATGGAAGGGAAGTCCAAGCGCTGGTAGGGTGCGAGATGTGGGTGCATTATGTAGACTACATACCCCCCCCCCCCCACACACACACACACACACACACTTCCGTTTTGTTAGCTTACAGATATTTAAGTGACGGTTGTCTAATTCTTAATCACTGCAGCACTCTAACAATACAACAACAATCAAAAGGAAAGAAAAAGACAGAACAAAGGATGGAGGTGGGGAGGAGGGTAGGGGGGGCAGCGGCGGGCGAAGGGCCGGGTCATAAAGGGGAATCCCGGTATGATTTACAAAGGTGACCTCAGCGGGCGGTAAATTTTCCAGCGACATTTGAAACTGCTGAGCAGCAGGAAACGTATACATTACAGGGCGACCATTGTGCTCCACGGACTGATTGACAATGATAATGCGGGGCCTGTCTCAGGGGAGGTAACCGAGCCAGTGGGCTGTGACGAGTAAGACAAAGCTGATGTGTTGAGACAGGTATAGCGAACAGACAGAAGAGAAGAAGAAGAAGAAGAGAGAGAGAGAGAGAGAGAGAGAGAGAGAGAGAGAGAGAGAGAGAGAAAATGCGGGCTTGTAGGTGGGAATCAAATTAATATAAAAAAAAAAAAAATCGGAGAAGAAGAGAAAACGGCGGGTACAAGAGACAAAGAAAGAACTAAAGAAAGAAAAGAAGCACGAAAGGTCACCGCGTGTACAGCCCGTATTGACGCATTTGTTAAGATGGCACTAATTTGAGCTAAAGACCGTGATGCCATGCTTATTGCGAGTTCGTCCGTCTCCCTCGAGGTTTTGCTGACTGTATCAATGGATGTGAGTGAGAAGGGGCGCGCCGGCATCGCACATTCCAACAATCCTACACTCGCCCATTTTGGATCCGCGCCAAACTCAGACCCGGCAGATACATCAAATCAGTCATCACTCAGAGAGAGAGAGAGAGAGAGAGAGAGAGAGAGAGAGAGAGAGAGGAGGGGGGGGGGGGGTGAGTAAGGAGCGCGGAGGCGGGGGGGGGGGGGGGGGGGGGGGGGGGATATGCGCCCGTGGTATTTTTCCCCTTGCCACGTTTTGATGAACCGAGGTGTATCACGTGCACCATGTGTCGCAACACGAACTGAGCTCCATCTGTTTCCCGTTTTGACTCGGGTTCACCGCCACCACCCCCCACTCCGCCCTTCACACGTTTGTTCCCATTAATCTCTCCTCCCCGTCATGCTTAAATTCTTTTTTCTTGGGCATTCTCTTTATTTTTCTGAGTTTTTAAAAAAAAAAAAAACTTCCCCATACAGCACACTTCAGCCCCACCATTCACTGTATTCTCATTCGTCAAGTCGTTATTTTCCCCTTCTGGAATCACTGTTGTGGGACTGAAATGATAAAAGGCATAATGTTCTTCCCGGTGCAAATCATTTGATTTTTTTTTTTTTTTTTTTAAACAATTCATTATCTATGTCAAACCGATTTCTCTGTATCTGTTAAAGTAAGTAAGCCGTCATCATCCGTGTGGACCAAAGAGAGGCAGACTACTAAGAAGAAGGAAAAAAAACGAAAGTGAGGGAGAAAAAACTTAACAAAGACTTACTTCTAGAAAAATAAATGTTTTTACGAAGCCGCAATGTAAACCATTTAACACGAATGTCATTACCTGACCCGTACGATTGAGACCGGTTAATTAAGAGAGATCTTCAAAATGAAAGTCCACACTACCGGCAAATATTCACAAGCGAGTCAAAGGTAAGACACCGTATAAACGATGGTTAAAAAAAAAAAAAAAAAAAAAAAAAAAAGTAAAGGGGGAAAAATCAACAACTTGTCGCGACACAAAACGAGAGAAACGGAGTAATTAGCATTGATAATCATAAGTACCCGCGCATATATAGGAAACTTTCGGGTTGCAGCCACGAATAGAAAATTGTAAGAAGTAGATCGATGGCCGTGATTCAGACGCAAAGGCAGCATCTATAAAGGACGGAGGCTAGGCGCTGTCTGCGTCTCGAAAACCTCCACAGATCATACACGGGGTTGCCTCCGCGGCCTTGCCCAGGGGTCACGACTCGGCCGTTGCACGGGCGGCGCGCGCGCGCGGCGGTTCAACTTTCGAACATCGACGGTTTGTTCTCGGCGGCTGGAATTTTCCCCCCCGCTAGTGCGCGCGCAGGCGATGACTCGCTCGTCGAGGCGCGTGCGGTGGCGGCGGTGCCTGAGTGCGCGAGCTGTGCATGCGCACACGGTATTGGTAATGATAATGATGGTGGTGTCTACCCGTCTACTCCGATGTCTTTCCGCAGTGCGATATCAGACGGTATTGATGTCCTCTGCTGATGCTGATGATGCCGAGGGAAAAAAAGCGATCAGGCCGGTGCCTCCACGTTATTATGTTTCTTCCGTGACTGGACTGATGATCCTCTGGGTATACGTGTGCATCGATCGATCGACGTCATCATCATCATCATCATCATCATCATCTCTCTCTCTCTCTCTCTCTCTGTCTGTCTGTCCGTCTCTGTGACACCGGGGTTTCCCGGTAATGTAATCGTGGGGGGAGTAAATACACCGCCAACAAAATTACGCAACTAGTTAAAATCAGTTCAAGCCTCCAAAAGATCCACTGCCAACTTTGCTTCCCTGCTTCCCACATGCACTCCCTCCACATGAAGTCATTTAGTAGAGTGAGAAGAGCGGGGGGGGGGGGGGGGGGGGGGGGGCTGGGAGGGAGTGACGGAAGAGAGCATCCCTCCGTATTTGCTAATATATGAAATA
>JADBJO010001791.1:120000-130000 GCA_016801955.1 Conus betulinus | reverse complement strand
TCAAAACGAGCTAATTATGCCTGTCAATAAATACTCGATTCTTACAACAAGGCCTTGACGCATTAATTTTTGAGTGCAACCCTTACCTCCCTAGCTTCCAAGAAGAGTAGGCCATCGTGCGTCTGTGCAGGGGATGGATGACACAAAAACAAACACATGCAGACCAGTTTCGTGTTTGACATCATCTCCGAAGGCTTAATGTGGCTAACTTGGGTGATGGGATGAAAAAAAAAAAAAAAAAAAAAAAAAAAAAACGGTCGGATACGCCAAAATTTCAAAAGCTCTGGTCCAAGAACGAAGGCGTAACACACACACACACACACACACACACACACACACACACACACACACACACACACACACACACACACACACACACACAGTGATGGTGAGCATAGAAATCCTGTGGACGAAAGAATATTAATGTAGATATGCCATCAGTGGAATTTTTGTTTGTTTGTTTGTAAGTGATATTTCACGGAGCAGCTTATTGAAAAGCAGCACTAGAAACATGAACCTCCTCACTAATGATTGATTGGTTACCTCCTCGCCTCACTTCTTCAGATTCCTCTTGTGCTCCCCATCCCTCTCTCCCCGAAAAAGTGCAGTTTACTCTCCCATTTTCTCTTTGTGCTGGCACTGAAAGGGCCTGCTTGGTTTAGTTTAATTATTATTAGGCCCACGGGCCAGCCGACTACAAAGCGCCTTTCTCAGTGCAGTCAACTAGTAGAACAAAAAGTAAAGTCCTACATTAAAAAACAAAACAAACAAGAACAACAATAAACAACAACAACAACACAACAAAACTCTCCGTGCATGTGACAGCAATGTGTAACATGGCTGCTAGGCAGTTGACACCTTTAATTATGTAACTCTGCCCAGACAAAGGGTCCTTATCGAGAACCTACAGTTAGCAACAAGTATCATACGAGGGGCTGCTGTAAACGTTTTTCGCAACTTGTGAGTTTTTGGAATGGCAAGCGTTTCCCTGGCAACTTGTGAGTTTTTGGAATGGCAAACGTTTCCCTGGCATCTTGTGAGTTTTTGGAATGGCAAACGTTTCCCTGGCAACTTGTGATTTTTGGAATGGCAAACGTTTCCCTGGCAACTTGTGAGTTTTTGGAATGGCACACGTTTCCCTGGTTAACAGAAGCAATGAACGCACAGTTTGTCGCTGTGCTCGCGCACAATGGAGTTGTGTTTGAAAGGTGATTGAAAGGCTATGTTCAGTACGTTTTAGCAATGGCGTCTGATCTGGGTTCTACAACTGAAAGAAGGAAGATGGACGTTCGTGTTTCTCCTCAGCAAACTTAGCGTATCACTAGTCAGTTTTGAAATGTTTTGTTTTCTGACTTTTAATACCTTTTTTTTTTTTTTTTTGGGGGGGGGGGGGGGGGGGGGGGAGGGAGGAGGAGCTGGTTTTTCTTCTTCTCATTTTGTTTTCTTTTCTTTCTCTCTTTCTTCTTTCTTTCTTTTCAAATCAAATTTCATACAAAACAGACAGTCCTTGGGGAAAATCAAGGGACCAAACCGAAAGAAGTAAGTAAGTGGTAAATAAAAATCAAACCGTGATGTGAGCGGCAGCCATTCGGCTCCATTTCTCACTTCTTTATTTCTTTTAAGAACAAGAAATCAAAAAAAAAAAAAAAAAAAAAGAGAGAGAGAGAGAGAGAGAGAAGAAGAAGAAGAAGAAGAAGAAGAAGAAGAAGAAGAAGAAGAAGAAGAAGAGAAGAAAACATCGGCATATCAGAAATGTGCATAGAAATGACTTAACTGCGTGGAAAGAATTTTCATAACAGAAAGACAAAGTCTGCTCTGGACAGGGAGTGTCTACGTTCTCACCAATGATCCAGCTGCCTAATTTTAGAAACAACAACAAAAAAAAAGAGAGAAGAAAAGAAAATAAGAAAAAAAAACCTCTGGCATGTTGAAAATTGTGACCAGAGACAAAAAACGGTGAACGAGTCTTCTTAGAACAAACGATGGCAGGACGAGAACGGGGCCACAAAGGAAGGCTCTGCATGATTTACTCAGCTGTACATAATCAGATTGGCACCAGCTCTGCCTCATCTACGATGAGGCTTGCCATAGCCAGTCGTTGACCTTCTCGGCCGTTGTCTGACAGGGAGAGACCATTTTGTCCGCGAAAGCAGCCAGTTGTTGTAAAGAATGAATGTCCTGAGACCCCACACAGCAAAAAAAAAAAAAAAAAAAAAAAAAAAAAAAAAAAATCGGGCGGATGTTTTTTTCTTAGAACATTCCATATACGTAGTTTCCACGATGGAAGAGGTCAATGGCACCTTCACCCGCCCACCCCCCTCCCCCTCCTCATTCTAGATTGAACAGCCGATTTTTCTCCGTCGTGCAGGCTTGGACTCCGCATGGTGAGTCATAAAAGATTGGTGCTGTCTGACAGAGCTATGCATGTGGTGAAACGAAATTAAACCAAACTTTAAAAAAAAAGAAGAAAATGACAAGATGCAAAGCATATAAATGTACTCCCAGTATAGTAGTACAAAAAAAAAAAGAGAAATATACATATAAATCAGTCACTATACCACTTTCTCCCCTTTTGGTGGTTGAAATTCTTAATGTAAGAGAAAAAATAAAAATGCTGCCCTCACCGGCAGGGAAATGAACCCGATCTCCCGTGTGACAGGCGGAGATAATAACCACTTTACTACTGAGGTGCTTACAAACAATTCGTAACATTTAAGTTTATAAACCGTTATTGCTTGAACTGGACATCACAAAATTATCATTTACAGCCGTTAGTAACGGCTATTTCTGGTAAATAAAACATCGGGCACCATAATGAACATATTATTATCTACAAATTTTCTGAAAGGTCGGTCCAGCAGTTTTGCCTGGAGCGAGTGGAACACATTTTGACCACGGACGGACAGACAGACAGACACACACAGACATCATTCCTTCGTTCCCATTGTAAAGTACTCCCTGTTCTATAAGAACCTGGAGTACAAAAAGGAAGGGGGGGGAAGAAAGACAGATGAAAGTACGTCGCAATCTAAATAACTTGGGTTTGCGTTTTGGTACCTTCTGTTGTGACTTTTTTCCTTTTGTCTGTGAAAATACTGTTTTTTGTGTTTGTTTGTTTGTTGTTGATTGATCGACTTGTGCTTTGTCCATGTCACTTTGAAGTGCAGTGCAGTTCTTTGACCAACAATTAAAAAGTAGAGTCAGGAACTGAAGGAAGTCCGCATTCTTTTGATCTGAATAAAAGTCTTTTGACGTGGGTGCTTCGACAGGATTTTAAGAAAGATGTGAATGAGAGTGGGAAGAAGAGGGAGAGAGTGAAGACAGATGATTTTATGGTATTTCTGTTCAGTGTTTTTGAGATGTGATGTCTTTGAATTGTAACATTTTGTTTACTAAACACACACACACACACACACACACACACACACACACACACACACACACACACACACACACTCGCGCGCGTGCGCGCGCGCTTGCATGCACGCACGCACGCACGCAAGCACACACACACACACACACACACACACACACACACACACACACACCTCTCTAAAGACAAAGAACGGTATGATGAGAGAGAGAGAGAGAGAGAGAGAGAGAGAGAGAGAGAGAGAGAGAGAGAGTGAGTCACACACACATATACACACACACACGCGCGCGCGCGTGTGCGTGCGAACCTTCTCTTAAAAGGAAAACATAATGAGAGAGAGAGAGAGAGAGAGAGAGAGAGAGAGAGAGAGAGAGAGAGAGAGAGAGAGAGAGAGAGATCCAGACGTCTGTCGTTCGGTGTGAGATGTCAGACCGATAAACAACCCCCACGCGCCCCTGTCCCCTCCCCTCACACACATACACACACACACACACACACACACACACACGAGAGAGAGAGAGAGAGAGAGAGAGAGAGGAGAGAGAGAGAGAGAGAGAGAGAGAGAGAGAGAGGGACAAGAAAAACGAGAAAAGTTTAAACAACTTCTTTCCCTTTATATTCTCTTGATAACCCACTTTTCCTCCATAGAAACAAAAAAACCGACAAGACATGATTGGTATCTCCGCCGCGTTTTCTCATTGTTCCCCTCTGTCGAAGGCCCATTCGCTTGCGGGGACAATTAACCTCTTCCTGAGAGTGAGTATGACGTAGTTTCTGTGTAACCAATCAGACAGAATCACTGTTTTTACTGCATGGGAATGCAAACAATGTGTGAACAGAATTGGAAAAGAAATTCTGTTTAGACTTTTTGCCCCTTTACACCCATGTTATCTTCTTTGTCTCGAAGGTAGGGTGGATTTGAAACGGAAAGAACCTGAATTAGAAACGGGGATTGATTTCAACCTTGTCTTTTGATTTTTCATAAGTGTCGGTTTTCTTTGATGAATAGTGACAGTATGTCCGACTCAGCCCGTGGCCTGGAGGAGCTGAGAGGGGAGAGCGACTGAGGGAGACCGGAGAGAGAGGTTGATGAGGAGGGCGGAGAGGGGGACGAGGGGAGGAAGAGCGAGGGAGAGGAAGAGGGATGAAAGAGTGGAGGAGAGGAGAGAAGGATCGACAGTGGGAGCAGAGAGATAGAGCGGGCGGAGGCGGACGTGCAGAGAGGTGAGTAGAACGAGAAGAGGAGGAGGAGACCGAGGGGAGAGAGGCGAGAGAGAGAGGATGATGAGGACGGTGAGTAAGGGACGAGGGAGTGGAGTCACCCAACATATAAACACACCACACTGCGCGGCGTGTGCTGTGCGAACTTCTTCTTAAAAGGAACACATAAGGAGGACGAAGGGGAGGAGAGAGAAGACGGAAGGAGAGGAGGGGCGCGGGAGAGGATAGGCAAGAGAGGGAGCGGGGCCGCCGAGGAGAAGTGAGTCCGGAGAGAGAGAGATCCAGACGTCTGTCGTTTTCGGTGTGAGATGTCAGAACCGATAAACAAACCCCACGCGCCCCTGTACCCTCCCGGGTCACCACACATATACACAAACACACACACACACACACACACAGACGAGAGAGGATGGCGGAGCACGAGAGAGAGAGAGAAGGAGAGAGGAGAACGAGAGGGAGAGAGAGGACAAAAAAACGGAGAAAGGTTTAAACAACTTCTTTCCCTTTATATTCTCGTGATAACCCACTTGTTTCCTCCATAGAAACACAAAATACCGGACAAGACATGATTGGTAGCTCCGCCGCGTTTTCCCTCATTGGTCCCCCTCTGTCGAAGGCCCATTCGCTTTGCGTGGGGACAATTAACCTCTTCCTGAGAGTGAGTATGAGCGTAGTTTCTGTGTAACCAATCAAGACGAGAATCACTGTTTTACTGCGCAGGGAATGCAAACACCGTGTGGTGTGAACAGAATTGGAAAAGAAATTCTGTTTAGACTTTTTGCCCTTTACACCCATGTTATCTTCTTGTCTCGAAGGTAGGGTGGATTTGAAAACGGAACGAACCTGAATTAGAAAACGGGGATTGATTTCAACCTGTCTTTTGATTTTTTATAAGTGTCGGTTTTCTTTGATGAATAGTGACAGTATGTCCGAGTCTCAGTGATTCCTTCAGTTTTGTCATTTTCTTTAGGAATGAGCCATGGAGGTACCTTGCACACCCGTGGCCTGGCGAGAGAATGTTGACTTGTGTGCCCTTTCAGGTTACCACTTGTGCATGCTTCTTCTTCCCCTACTGTTCAGGGAGGGCGGTCCTCTGACTGCGCGTAGCCTTTGCTTACGCGTGAACACCGTGTGTGTGTGTGTGGTGTGTGTGTGTGGTGCGCGCGCGCGTGCGCTTGTTTGACGTTATTTTTTACGAAGTGTGATGGACAGACAGACACGGAGCCGGTCAGACCTGTAGGAAGTGGTGAATGCCTTCAATATTGCAAGCAATGGACTCCAAGCTAGAAAAAAAAGAAGTGTGAAGGTGTTATCCTGCTGCCCTCTCTTATTCTTTGATATAATATAACAAGAGCTGGAGACTAGAGAAAACCCGCTTATTGCGTGTCATCATGCACCTGCTTTCCCTGCTGCTTCCCAAGCAATATGAATATAATACCACTTGATCTGTCGACATTTGTGAATATAATGCCACCTGATTTGTGGACATTTGTGAATATAAATGATATAAACGCCACCTGATTTGGCAACATTCTCTGCGTTCATCTACACTCTCAACCAAACTCTTGTATCACCCCCCCCCCAAAAAAAAAAAAAAAATAAAATGAATAAGTAAGTGGATAAATACATGTATGATTAAACGTACATACACACATTCAAACATACTTACGATAGATATGTTACTGACGTATTTACAGCTGGGTGGACTGAGATGGTGTGAAAAGGCGAATTGTGACGGCTTCTTCTACCAATTGAAAGAAACTTACAAATTCAGCCAATCACATTACATTATAATGCTGAACAATTAAGTAGTGGGGGAAAACAAGCGCAGGTTAACCATTCTTCCATGATTATAGTAATAACTTGGCAAAGATTTAAAATTGAGAGGAAACAAACAAAAAAAAAAAACAAAAAAAATGAACTAAATAAAAATGTACATCGTAAATAAAAAAAACCTTTCACTAGCTGCATGAGAAAAGTATTGGCAATTCGTCTCGAAGGCAGATATATGTGTATCGCCTGCTCCGAGGCCTTTCGTCCGCTGAATCGGAATCATCAGTGAGACACGGCTGATTGGGTCTGTGCTCTTGGCGTCAGATAGAGACACACCACAGTCCATAATTCTGTGGTGTTCCGACCGCCAAGGGTTCGAAAAAGAATCCAACCAGCACCCCCAAAGCAGCCAGCGAAAGGTAGTAGAATTAAACAAAACGAAAGTGTGGAGAGAAAAAAAGTTGTTTTGAAAACTAAAAACATTACGCAAACAGTATAAAATATAAGAGACAGTCTTTGAGCCTATGCTTGAGGATCCACTTAAGGATGCAAGGGAGATCAAAAGATATGGAACAGTCTGAGTGGTCAGCTCTGCTGTTTCAATAACCCAAGCATTGTCAGCGGCTAAGAATTGTGCAGAACAACCTTTCCTTGGATCTCCTAAGAGATGCAATCACCCACTGATTGTCCAAACATATAATGCTGAAACAATTAAGTAGTGGGGGAAAACAAGGCAGGTTTAACAATTCTTCCATCGTTATAGTAATGACTTGGCAAAAGGATTTCTTTCCATTGGACGGTTTGTACGGATATTACATTAACATTAATGAACAAAAGAGACAGGAATGAAACACGAACTTCAAACAATCTCCGTTTTAATTCCCTGCGCGGCTTCTTTCCGCTTAAAAACCCACTTCATCTTCAATACTAACTAGACAGACGTTGTCACTGGGGGCTAGAGGTCAATTAGCGACTTTTTCCATTGGACGGTGTACGGAAATCTGCAAGGGAGGTAATCCGTGTTAGCCCTGGCGTTCAGCGAGATTGACAACCGCTGTTTTCAGGGGAGAGGAATGCTGCTGGTTGGACAGGGATGTTCTAAGCAATTTTGTCCCATCAGTCAGCTTAATATCAACGGTTCAATAAGAGAGAGAAAGAGACCCAAAACATGGGTTGTGATGCCTGAGAGGCAGACAGCCGATATCTCGTTCGTTATCCTGACGTGCACTTCACATCTGTCTGACTCTCCAGATCTATTCGCTTGACTGACCCATAAACTAGGAAAAGTGAACCCTATTTTGCAGCGGAAAGACAGGAGTTATCCTCATCTGATTTTTCACCGGGATAGATTTATCACGTTCAGCCACTATTCTTTTCCCACGTATACCAAAACTTCCTCATTTAGTAGGAAGAACCATGGGTACTTTTCACTTTCGAGTTAAAGCTTAAAATGGTTCGGTACTGGACAGTAGGAGGATCATTCGAGGGAGGGAAAGGTGATGGCCAAGGGAGGGGGACGTAAGGGGAGGGGGGCAGGGAGAGAGAATGAGGGAGGGACTGGGCGGTCGGATGGAATGAACGGGGCCTGCAGATCTTATTTCTTCTTCTTCTTCTTCTTCTTCTTCTTCTCCCCACGGTTCCCACGAAAATCTTGCCTGCTATTATGGGGTACTGGCAGAAGAGCACTTTGTTTCAAGATTTGTCAGACATACGGGTGCTCATGCCAACATCGTTCTGTCCGTTGACGATTCCTGTCATTCTGAGATCATAGAAGAGCACGTCCGCATGGAACCGAGACTGACTTTGTGTGTGTGTGTGTGTGTGTGTGTGTGTGTGTGTGTGTGTGTGTGTGTGTTGTGTGTGTGTGTGTGCATGCGCGCGCGCCCGTGTGTGTGTGTGTGTGTGTGTGTGTGTTGTGTGTGTGTGTGTGTGTGTGCGCGTATGTGTTTTGTGTGTGTGCCCCGCGCGCTCGACATACGAAAATCTGAAAATAATGCATGTAGGCAGTCTGTGCGCTTGATGTATATTTGTTTCATGCAGAAACGGCCGAAGATATTCTGTTCGGATCATTGGGAGTGCGCATGCCTGTATGTCTCTGAGGTGTGGAAACTGGAAAGAGACTGGAGGAATGAGCGGTGGGGATAAAGGTGGTACGATTTTGGCAAATTCTATGTCTACGTGTGTTGTGCGCGAATCCAACAGCTCATTTTATGACATAAAATGTTTTGCTGCTTGCTCCATTGAGACTGATACGAAGGATGTTGCAGTGCTGCGGCTCATATTGAGACACACACACCGAAGTGCTCCAGCGCGCGCGCGCGCGCGCGCACACACCAGCACAGAGATACACACACACCACACACGCGCGCCCACAGCGCACACACACACACGGTCTGTTGTGAGAGATTCGAGAGAACAGTGGGAGAGAGAGAGAGAGAGAGAGAGAGACTCCGGTTAGAGAGAGAGAGAGAGGAGAGAGAGAGAGGTTGTGTGTGTGTGTGTGGTGTGTGTGTGCGCGCGCGCGCGCGAGTGTGTGTAGGGTGCCTTAAGTGTCCACATGTGTTGGTGCATGTATCGGAATACCGGCTCACTCGTGCCCACAATGCTCGATCGTTACTGGATTCATATTACTGTGGGCCTGTTATGACTTGTCACAAATGTCTATGTATGTGGCGTGCGAATGAGTCTTTGTCTGAGTAAAAAAAAAAAAATTCTGTTCGTTTCAGTGTCTCTCTCTCCCAAAAACACGTACGCGTGGACACCGAGACGATTGAGATACAAGTGACAATGTGGTCAGCGCACACGTACTGAGTAGGGCCAATTTAATTTGCGCCCCCCCCCCCCCCCCCCTGTTATTTTTCTCTGTTTGAAAATAATGTTCCTTTATTAATTTGTTCATTTTTCTATTATTTTGTCTTTCTTTTTTTCTTTTTCTTTATCTTTTCACAGACTACTGCGCTGTCACCACAATTAAGCCCGTACCAAAAGCCGTTCTGGTCAAGATAGACAAGCAAGCAACACCATATTTTGTACAGGTCAGGGTTCGGGGTTACAGCAAAGGTCAAAATAGTTTACAGCCAAGGTCAAATAGTAATAACAAAGTTTGAACAGATGAAAAGTTGAACAGATGAAAACCTCCGGACGTAAAAAAGATCATTTTATCTTGAAATTTGGAGTCAATGAATTAGTTAAATGTCATGTATCAGTGAAAATAGAATGATGCAGGTTTGTGGCTTGCATGTGTTTCTACGCCATTGGTAGGGCAACAGGATTTTGGAATGAAATGTCTTGCGGACAGCAGGAAAATGAAGGGTGGTGTGGATCGTGTTTGCACAGGAAAAGAACGGACATGACACCTACCTTAAAGTCAGGTATGGTATGGGTCAAGGGCCGGACTTGTGTGACGAATATGTTTTAGTATATTGGGGTTATTTGAGAAAAGCTAGGCTAAGCTTTGAGTGAAATGGAAAATACATGGCGTTTGGGGCCTAAACCGTAACCTTTGACTCAGACCTAAGGCGCACAGGGAACATATCTCGTCGAACAATGGATGGAGAAACGAGCTTCCGGGTCCGGTTTGTATGCCGACCCTTAAGTAACCACAGCTATTTCGTGCAGGTCGACCGTGTCTCG
>JADBJO010001791.1:110000-112500 GCA_016801955.1 Conus betulinus | reverse complement strand
AGCCCACACCACCCCCACCCCACACTCTTCCTTCCCCTTCATTATTGTTATTTTTCATTTTTATATATTTTTAATTTTGGTTTGTTTGTTTATTATTGTTTATGAAGAGTGGGGGTTAGTTTCCGCCGAGGACATTGTCGAACAAAGTACACAAGACACGATGCATTTCGACCCTCTTGGTCTTCTTCAAGTGAAAACAAAATAGGTAACATTTAACATTTAGGACAGTACAAACAAAGAACGAAGAGCGACTTATCTGATGTCCATTGTGGTAAGCTGTGAAGAATGGCTGACCGAAGGAATGCGTGAAGGGGGATGAGTGAGGCGATGGTGTTTGTGGTGGTCAGTTAGGTGGGGTGTGTGGTATATGTGACGGTGGTGGTTGAGGTGGATGATAGATGATGTTAAGGGGGGGGGGGGGGGGTTTGGGATATATATATACATATATAACCTATCTATATATCATACATACATATAATATCTATATATATATTATACAACACACACACACAACACATACAACACAAATATATATATATACACTCATACCGATACATACATACATATATAATATATTATATATATATATATATATATATATATACATACTATATATTACCTATATATATATTATATATACACCATATATATATATATATATATATCTATATATATATACATATATACACATAACACATGCATACACACACCATATACATGTGTACATATAAATACATACACACACACACACATACATACACATATACATGCATCATACATACATATATATACATGCATGATACATACATACACATACATACATACATCTATATATATATACATAATACACACACACACATACCCAATATTATAGATGGCATATATATATAAACTATATGATATATATTATAATATATATATATAATATATGCATACAACATACATACACACATACACACATACACACAACACATACATATATATACACATATATTATATATATATATATATATACATACACCACACATACATATATGCATACACACACACACACACACACACACACACACACACACCACACAACATACACACCCCATACATTATATATATTACATACATACATCCATACCTATATATGCAGACATACCATACCTACCACATACACACCACACACACACACACACACACACACACACACACACACACACACACACATACCACATCACACATATATATAATAATATATACACTACACATACAGATACATATATACCACCACATATATATATAGAAGGGAGGTAACTAGGAAATAGTAGTGATAGTAATTATAAAATATATAAGTAAGAAGAATAAATGGGACTAACTGTAATTAAAGGTGAGGGTGAGGTGGGGGGTAAGTAGAGTTGGTGTGTGTGTGGGGGGGGGGGGGGGGTAGAGTCGGGGGGGGGGGGGGGGGGGGGGGGGGACAGCGAAGGGGGAAGGAGGAGGGCTCATATGTCTCCATCACACTTTTGGTGAAGGGGGGGGGGGGGGGGGGGGGGGTGGGGGTGGGGGAAGGTTCATACCAATAGTGCCTGTTGAGAAAGTAAAAACAATGCTGTGGGATGATGGTTTATTGTAACAGGTGTAATAGTGTGTGGGCGTTATGTGCAGATGTTGGCTGAGAAGAAATAGCAATGCTCAATGAGGGACAGGCTGTGATGCGTTATATACGCACATACACACACACACGCACACACATACGTAACACAAACCACACCCCACACGCCCACACACACACATACAAACACACACCCAAAAAAAAAAAAAAAAAAAAAAAAAAAGGTGGTGGGTGGGGGGGGGGGGGGGAGGTCGGGGGGGGGGGGGGAGGGTCGGGGGTTGGGGTGGGAGCCACATGCAAACGGTATATGGGTGTAATAATTGTCACATATTCACACGCGCACCTACACATAGTATATATATATATATATATATATTTGTATGTATGACCCATAGTGGTGTCAGGGTGATGGGTGATTTTTGTAAAAGGAGTAGCAAAAGATGGGTGGATGAATGATCATGGTCAAGATGGGTGGATGATGATCATGTGGATGATGATCATGGTCAAGATGGGTGGTCAAGATGGGTGGATGATGATAATGGTCAAGGCGTAGGTGTGTGTATGTGTGTGTGTGTTGTATATAGATATATATATATATATATAATATATAGTATGTATATATATGAGTATGTATGTATATATGTATTATGTATGTATATGCATATATGTCCGTGTGTGTATATATATGTATTATATGTGTGTGTGTATATGTATATGTATAATATGTATGTGTGTATATTATATATTAAAAAAAAAAAAAAAAAATAAACAAACTTGCTCTTATGTCTCAGATTGTAGAAATAGGGGGTAGTAAGCCTTCATATCTGCAGTGGTAGATGATTCTGCCTAACTGACAGTATGTGCTTGAGTGGGTGAATGGGGAATAAATAAATGCTTCTC
>JADBJO010001791.1:102500-105000 GCA_016801955.1 Conus betulinus | reverse complement strand
TTCATACTCAGAATCTTGATTTCAAATCTAATTCGATCCAATTTGAGGAGAACACACGGGGGGAGGGGGGCGGGGGGGGGGGGGGGGGGGGGGGGGTCGAGAGGTGGGGGGAGATGTAATTTGAGAAATTTGCGCAAGCATGTCAGTAAAACGCGTGCACGCGCGCGCGCACTCTCTCTCTCTCTCTCTCTCTCTCTCTCTCTCTCTCTCTCTCTCTCTCTCTCTCACCCCACATCCACCCCCACACTCCATACTCGCTAACACCCACACTCGTTCGCACGCGCACTGGCACAGCACACTCGCACAAGCTGTATATTTGATTCATTAATTTCACAGATTGAATTGTTTGGTTTAATTGCGATCCATTTGTGACAATTAATCAACACAACAGTATCAGCGAGTCAGCAGATCAAACATCACCATCAAAATGAACCCGGACACTTTGTAACAAATGTCAAAACATTATAAATCAACAAGCGAATATACACCAGTAACGATACATACAAACAGAATATGGTGAGAGTGGACAAGAGAGAGAGAGAGAGAGAGAGAGAGAGAGAGAGAGAGAGAGAGAGAGAGAGAGAGAGAGAGAGAGAGAGAGAGCATAGAGCATAGGAGGACGAGCCCTGCGAAACAAACAAACGTACGAACAGAAAAAATGGAAAGGAGAAAAAAAAAAGTAGGAAAGAAAGAAAGAAAGAAGAAAGGAAAGGAAAGTGGTAGAAAGAGGACGGGGGGACGGGAATTGAACTGAGGATCTTAAACCCCACTTCACCCCTTCATTCATTTCCACCCACTGAGGCACCACCACCCCGCCCCAACCCCACCCACCCTCCAGTCCCTCCTGAATCAAGAGAACGAGGTTTCATTCTGAAGGGCAATTCAAGGCCCCCACCTCCTCTGGCGAAATCAGCGGAGACAGCATCTCACACAAGCCCGACTCTCCTCGGAGAACGCGTCCTACATCACCATAGGAACGTATCGGCGTGAAACCTAATTGTAATTAACTGATGCACGGAGTCGGAGACACAGCGCAGTTTATTTTCCCCTTACTTTCCACCGTCGATGACGTCTCCAAATAAATGATTATGCCTCGTTTCAACTGACGATCAAGACAAACCGAAAGACAAAATAACGAAAACGTTCTGCACGCGCCCATCGAAATTGATCACCCGTTTAATAGATTGTGAGGAAATCGACCCTGCTGATTGATGGACAGCAGAGAAGCCAACAAACGGTTTCAGAATGGTTGTCAGTTGCTCCGTGTTTTCTGTCTACGTGACACACACAACTGTGCTGGAGTTTAACTGCAGTTTGGCCTCACTGATGCCGTGTTTCACGTGCTGGTTGACTTCAGTCTGGGGAACGCAACAGTGAAATGAAAAACACTCAGCCTCTTTCCATGTACTTTATGTATTCCTTCGTTTGGCGGTGCAGTCATTCGTGTTTTCTTGGGTTTAAATTTCCACCTGCAATCACCCCACTTTGAAAAAAAATCTTTCCATGAAATTAGGTCATGACAAAAAGCTAGTTTAATTTTTGACGGGAACAGGTTTCTTTCTGGATTTTCGAATGCTTTATGATGGGATCCTCAGTTGAAAGCCAGGAATTTCTGAACACTTAGATTCTGGCTTATATGTACTTTTGAGCGAGTTTCTGAACAAACATGTACAGACGAACACAAAGTAGCGAACCTGCCGAGTTAGCAGAAAGTGAGAGAGTAACAATAACCGGATAAACAACAAGAAAAAGCACTCACTCTGGCTTGAGTTACCTGCTGAGGAGTAAGCTCCCTTCAAGATAATTAAAAGTGTACAGCTGGAAGAGGTCAATGATCTGAGCAAAGACTGGAAATTAGGGCCCCTTTTTGCGGCACACAAAATGTCACTCCTGCGCAAAAATGTCGCCGGTGAAATTTTGTACTGACGTTACGATACAAAATGTCACCCAAATACAGAATGTCACATCACAGATTCATATTTACAGTGGAAAAAAATATGTAGCTATTTGTGAATGTACAGTGTAGGGTCTGACTTGTCACTTGTATTATGTGATCTTGGAGAACAAGGTGGGATATGGAAGATGAGTACACCAATTGAAGAATTATCGTCAGAGTAAAATTCGACATCACAACAAACGAAAGGAAGGAAAAAATAAGCCCCCCCAAAGTTAACAAATTGCAAACAATCATTTCAAAATTAGCGAAAGTATATATAAGTTTCTGTCTCGGACCACACGTCCCAGAAAACAGCAATGATCACATCTCACTAACATAGGCCTAATGCAATGTTATACAGCAACACCATCGCGTTATCATCTTCCTCACAATCCTCATCACCGCTCTTGTTGTCGTCGTTGTGTCGTCAGATGAGAGTGTCGCATTGTTTTAACATTAGAGAGAGAGAGAGAGAGAGAGGTGAGAGGAGAGAGGAGAGAGAGAGAGAGAGAGAGGAGAGGGGGGGGGTTTCTTGCACCATCACCACCGCCTTCATCACCACTA
>JADBJO010001791.1:87500-92500 GCA_016801955.1 Conus betulinus | reverse complement strand
ACAAAGTCAATTGATTCAGTCGATAGATGCCAACAGACGTCACGGAGGGGACAGTTCGTTTAGGTTTTTGGGGATAGCGAGAAGGAAGATATTTCTATTTGTAGCCTACCCCCTCCGGGTAAAACGCTTCTTTCTGTCAAATATCACAGACAGCTTGGTTGCACAAAATATACTAAGAATACTTTAACGTGCCTTAAAAGCCATTATTTTGCTGCATTTTTCCTGCCCCGACCGGCTCTTACCTGAAGTGACGGTGAGTTTGCTGTTGGCTCGACTGAGAAGAGTAGAACCACACAGTCGAGTTTCAGCCACTTAATGGATGCGTCTCTAAGAGTGTTGCTCAGATTTCCTGACAAACACTTCAGGTGTCCGTATACCTCGGGCCTGACTGACCCTGGTTTATATTTATGAAAATAAACGTAGAGTATAGCTGTGATAAGCTGTCGCAGGCCGGAATGGAACTCCAAAGCATCTCCTTCATCATCCTCATCCTCGATCCTTATCGATCAAAAAAAAAAAAAAAAAAAAAAAAACCCTCAAATTCTATGGCCTTTCATAGCCTGCTCTCAAGGTGACCTCAGTTTGGATGTCCTCTCCTCTCTGTGAGTTTATGTCGACATCATTGCTACGGCCTGTTCTTCAGGACTGCCATTGGACGGACGTGGAAGCGCCCTCCGGAGATGGACTCTCATGCATGTTGGCTCTGAGAGCAAGCAATTATTGTTGGCCGTAGCGTGTTTGGTAGATGCTGTCCCGCGTATGTTGGATCAGAACAGGTACCACTGAACACCCCCAAAGTGACTCGGCAGCAGTGCAGTGTCTCCTCTGGTGGGTCACCTCATGATGACTTGACACTGGCTGCTCCCTGTGGATCGCTGGTGCCAGGGAGGCGGCGGGACAAGCAGGGTGTGACTGTGGATGGGAGTTTGGGATGGGATCAGCGGGGTGGGGGGTGGGTGCATGGGGGCAAATGATGAGAGAAAAAAGGAAAGAAAAAGGAAAACAAAAGAAAGAAAGAAAAAAAAATCTAGGAAGGGTTTGGTGGATTTATTTTCACTCGACGATGTAGAAAGATGCGCAGGGCCACACACACACACACACACACACACACACACACACACACACACACACACACACACACACACAACACACACACACTCACGCACGCAATCACTCACGCACGCACGCACGCACACTCGTGGCTTTCCCAGTTAAGCGTTTGATAGTTATTTTGGAAAGTTTAAGGCTTCCAGCACCCCTACCTCTCTCTGATTTTTTACCTGAAACAAGCTGCAACATAACCAAGTCCCGATCATTTCTCTTTTCATGTGCATTAAACCATTCTTGAACACTGTGAAGGGAGGTAATTTGCAATAGAGTTCACGTTCAGACGCAGTAATCCCACCATTTTTATGGGACAGACGCTGTCGGTGGGCACACCCAAAGCAATGTTAACCCACCAGTCAGCTTAACAGTTCAATCAGAGAGAGAGAATAAGCCACCAAACAAGGGTGTGAATCTGTGCGCAGATAATGCTGACTGTCGACATTTCGATCATTATTATCCTGGCTTGCTCTTCAGTTAAGATATTTGACTCTCTAGACCTATTTGGTTGACCCATAAACCGAGAAAACGTAACCCTGGAGTTTTCATTTTATTTTATTTTTTTTGTTAAAGACACGCTATATCTGTCCTTGATTTCTCTCTCTCTCTCTCTCTCTCTCTCTCTCTCTCTCTCTCTCTCTCTCTCTCTCTCTCAGGAACAGGTCTATTATGGATTGTATATGTGAAGGAATCAGTGACTATGACGTCAAAGCAGAAGTGGCTCCGATTTTCTCTCTCTTCTTACTTACTTTCTTTCTCTCTCTTCTTCTCTTTCTGACCTAACGAAAATGGTAAAGATGACGTCAAAGTATGAGTTTCTGGTGCTTTTGACGTAGCAGTCGTCGTTGCAGCCAGAAACAAACAAAATTTGTGGACGGAGAGAGAGAGAGAGAGAGAGAGAGAGAGAGAGCAGAGAGAGAGAGAGAGAATGTGTCCGTGCGCTTACATGCCCGTGCATCCGCCCACATGTATGTCTGTGCGTCTGTTTACGTGCGTGGTGCGTGTGCGGCGCGAGATTTGGCTGGCACTCACAAAGAATGGACCGCAAAGAGGGATCTCCTTTAAGCCCGTCATGGTGGTTCTCGACATTCCTTTCTGTCCATCCGATCCGCAAGAAGATTTACTAGGGATGGGAGAACAGGCGAGTGGAGACAGAGGGCGGAGAGAGGGCCAAATTCTGATAATACTCTGCACCACCACAAGGAGAACATTACGACCGATATTGAGAGAGAGAGAGAGAGAGAGAGGAGAGGAGAGAGAGAGAGAGAGAGAGAGAGAGAGAGAGAGAGAGAACTTGTGGTTATGTTTAGAATGTATTTTGTCTCATACCACTCACTTATAAAGAATATTAATCGGTATTCATGGCCGGATCACTTAGACTGAGAAGAGTTTTTTTTTTTCTTCCAATTTTTGTAAAAGCGGGAGAGGGATAGAGGTGGGGTGGGGTGGGGGGTGGGTGGGGTGGGTGTCTCTCCTCAACCAGAATTCAAAAAGGGCAGAGGAGGAAAAGGTCGGCGGATGGAAGGCTGTGGGGGGGGGGGGGGGGGGGGGGGGGGGGGGGGGGGGGGGGGTTGGGGGGGGGGGGGGGGGGTGGTATTCACTCCTCTCAAAAACAAATAAAAAAAACTTTGTATAAAGGGTAGATTTGTGCAAGCGAGTTTCTGCAAAGAATGTGTGTGTGTGTGGTGTGTGTGTGTGGTGTGGTGTGTGTGTGTGTGTGTGTGGTGTGGTGTGTGTGTGTGTGTGTGGTATCTCATTGTGAGGTGGATCATAAGTCCTTCCACCGGGCTTGTGAGGTGGATTTTTATTAATGCGGGTGGATTTTGTTCTGGTGAGGTGGATTTTATTGCGAGGGGTGATTTTTCCTATTACCCCACAAACGACACCTCACAACCAGCTTGAAGAGAGCTTCAGTGGACGCTTTGCTGCAGTGATCTAAATCACCTCACAAACACGTTGATAAGTCAATGTACACACACACTAAAAGAGTATTAATGAAAATATGAATAAACAGATAGCAGTTTCTCAGATGGAGTTACGTATAGTGCTGCTTTCATTACAATGTTTACTCATTTCCCTAGTGCCACTGTATAAAAAGATATACACATTTATATTAAGAGCATGCCTAACAAAAAGTTTGCATCATGTCATACTTGCGTCCTCCTCCTCTCTCTCTTCACCATTGTATTCTCCTTCGTGCTCTCTCTGTCCTTCCCCCCTCCGCCCCCCCCCCCCCCCCCCCCCCCCCCAACTATATCAACGTCCTTGCTGAACTTAAGAGATAGGTATTGTTTGCTTATGCAGGTGTAGTAAGCAGTTAAGTGTCCACAGACTCTTTTGCTGTGACCTCAAGCTCACATGACTGTGACAACAGTAGTTCAGTTTTATGTTGCTTCCAAAAATGAACGTGGGTAAAAGAAAAATGGACAAAGCTGCAAGTTACAGCTTAACCACTGCCGGGATTTAGACAGGTCACTCAGCTGGAATAACACTTACTTGGAGCTTTCGACAGACCTCCGTCCGTCTTCTTCAGCGTGTGGTGTTGCTACGCTGGTGAACTGGAGTTCAGTGCACACAGCTTCTGCAACAAAATCAGCACAAGCGCCAACGTAACAGCACACATGCTAGCAGTACACCACAAAAAACAGAACTACAGGTTGTGGAAATTTAGCCAGACCTAAGGGTTCAGCAGAGAGGGCTTTGCTGACGGAAAAGTGAAGAAATTTAGGAAATTTTTAAGCACAAACTGAGAAGTTTTGAACAACAGTGGTAGTGTCGGTTAATTCCTTGGAGGGCTCCATCACAGCCAGTTGAGGCTGGAGATTATTCTCCATGTGAATATTGTGTGGGATTCTTTAGAAAAAAGGCCTTTAGGTGGCATGAAAAGAAGTGCAAATTCAACGATCATGACAAGAAAAAGAGAAAAGTGATCTCCAGATCACAGATGTTACTTCCAGCAGCGGCAAAATGCTCAGAGGGCTTTAAAGATAATACCTTATCTTCAATGATGGCTGATGAGGTTATTGCTTGTGGCCAGAAAATGATGGTCTCGTTCTGTGAAAAGTTGTATGAAAAAGCATGGACACTTGAAACATCAAAGAGCATACATTAAACCGAAGCTTTGAGAACTTGCCCGATTTCTGCTTTTAGCCAGACAAAGTCCAGAGATCACAAACCTACAGACTTTGCATAGATCCAGGCAAGTTTCCTTCAAAGATATCTGCTGTGAGAGAACTGCGTGGTTATTCCTCAGAAGACCATTCCCACGAGAACCTGTCTTTGGCCCTAAAAAAACAGCCATGCATTGAAACATGCGCGCCACAGCACTGAGGAGTATTGCCCTTTTGTTGAGGGTGGTGCTGTTCTGAAAGAAAGGTGTGATTCTTTTCCGGGATCTTTCTGATGCTGAATGGGAGCCGGAATAGCTCAGTTGGTAGAGCATCGGACTCGTAATCTTGTGGTTGCGGGTTCGCATCTCCGCCAAGCCGCCGTTTCAGTACCGGGGGGATTTTTCCCCTCGGAGTTAAGATTGGTTCTGACGTCTATTTCCCATACAGTCCCTTGAATGAGACGACAAACCGAGATTCAGCTAATGAGTTTGATTTTGCTTGTGTTCTCGTTTGTTTCTCCCCAAGGAGGAAAACTCATTCCTGTGTGTGTGTTTTCAAACTGTTTTTTTTTTTTTTCTTTAAAATGGACATGTAAGTGCTGTTGTTTTGTTTGCGAAAGAACATAAGTTGCAACCATACATCATTTTAAATGCTTTTGAAATAACTGCACTTTGGTTTGTCATCATATGAATAGCTACACAGTAAGACTGTATAAGTGACACTTTGTTTCTTCATTTTCAGTAGAATAAGTCTTTTCCAAATTGTTTGTTCTTGATTGTGTTTTTC
>JADBJO010001791.1:72500-80000 GCA_016801955.1 Conus betulinus | reverse complement strand
AGGATCTGAGTGAGACCAGAATGTTAACATTCGGTTTTCGAATAATTCTTGACTCCGTCCGAAACAAGGACAAACAAGTTACAAAACAAAACACGACGCGTGTGGACCTCTTAGGCCTTCTTCAGGCAAGATAAACAACATTCAGGACAATGACAACGAAGAACGGGCAATCGAAGAACGACCAAATCACTTCTCGTCTTATATTCGGCGCGCAAGATAGGCGTTTTTTTTCCTTTTCCTTTTCCGTCGCTGACTGTGTTGTAAATGTATATTCAGATGTCTGTTGGGCAGAGCTGTTCGCTGAATTCTCTGAAGCGTTTCCCGGCTTTTGACATTGAAACCAGCGCGTTACACCTGCCGCCCTTTCATTTGCCGAGCTTGACATTTCCCGCATTAGGAGTATTTTGTTGACTTAACAGTCCAGCGTTCGAGTTCCAAGCCTTGACGTTACGAATTCGAAGCGATCTGGCTCCCAACTTAGAAAACATATAAACAAACAAAATAAACAAGCCAAAAAAAAAAAGCAAGCAATCAAACAAACAGGAACTGGCCAAGTCAATGCCTCTTATAACATGTCGGCATCGTTGAGGTGCTATTAGTGCAGGGATAGACAATCTCCGAATTCCCACTCTTCTGGGATTATAGTAAAATGATGCTAAATAGTGTTTGTATAGAGGAAAATTATAGAGGAAAATTACTCGTTGCGCTTGCATATATCATCAGTCAAACTTTCATTCATTCTCTAACTCACTGGTTGTTATCGAACTTTGCACGCACATGTGGGGAACATGATTGTCTGAAATGTTTCATTGAAAAGATAGATTTTCAGATGCGTTTGGAAAGCAGGCAAGTCAGCAAATTATTTTTTTGTTGTTGTTGTTGTTGTTGTTGTTTTTTTTAGAAATGGGAAACAGTGAGTTCCAATCTGCTGGGACGACAAAGCCACAAGATCGCTCACCAGACGGCCGTAGCTTTCGGGGATCTTTAGAAAGTCTCTGACCGGAGGAGCGAGAGTGCGCGCTGAGTGATAGATACACAGAGAGTAGAGGCACGGTGAAATAGATACAATAAAGAAACAGAAGGCAAGAACTGGCAGTTTGTAATGATGACAAAATTTCACAGGCCAGCAGTGAAACTCCTTCGTAGTGGTGTAATGGAATCTCGCTTTCTTTCATTTAGGACCAGATGTTCTGCGCTGGTTTGGATTCGCTGGAACCGGGAAATTTGTTGCGCTTTGCAAACTATACAATACTGAAAAAGAGTGATAGAGCAGAAAAGTAACTGATATTGAATAACAGTAGGCTTAATTGAACCGTTAAGTAACTGACATTAAATAACAGTAACTGAGCCGTTAAGTAACTGATATTGAATAACACTAATCGAATCGATGAGTAACTGATACTGCGTAACAGTAATCGAGTGAAGGAGTAACTGACATTGAATACTGTAATCCAGACGGGACGTAACTGTTATTGAACAACAATGCTGTTCATTGAAACTGAATAGCAAACATCGAGAAGAGAAGAATTCAATAGCGAATAACAGTAGTGGAGCCGAGAGAAAGATAAATCATGCGCTGACAAAATTTTGATATAGAAGAGCAGTAATCGAGGAGATAAGCAGTCAAGGTGCTGACAAATCTTGCTGTTAGATCAGTTGAAAACTATTTACGATTTGGGCAATACGGCGGGTAGGGAGGGTTTATCTCCATCTGCCTGATCATCTTTGTGGCCTGAATGTAGCTCACTGACGTGGTTTGCTTCAAGTTCTTCAAGAACCAACACTTTCTCGACTATCCTCTGTCATTCTTCCATCGTCGCCACCCCCCATTCCCTCTTCCCCGGCCCCTCCTCCATCATCATTCCTTCCCTCTCTCTCCCCCCCCCCCCCCCCCCCCCCCCCCCACCGGCCCCCCCCCCACCAAACCGTCTTCCTCCATTCTATTCCCGTTTCACCGCTCCACTCCCTTGCCGTATATCTCTCCAATCCTTATCCTTCGCTTGCTGCTGGGCGAGATGAATTCCAGAGCTATTTTCAGTTCCGCCGGAGCCAACACACCATCTTTTGGTGATTAGGCTGTCAGGCGGCAGATTTCTCTCACCATGAGAGCACCCCCTCCCCCCCCCCCCCCCCCCCTCACCTTCTTGTCCCAATGCGCGCGCGCGCACACAACACACACACCTACACACACACACACACACACACACACACACACACACACACACACACACACACACACACACACACACACACATATAGAGAGATAGAACAACAACACAACAACATCACCACCCACCACCCACCACCACCACTAACAACAACAACACAACAACAACAACAACACACACACACACACACACACACACACACACACACACACACACACACACATACGCACACACACACACACACACACACACACACACACACACACACACACACACACACACACACACACACACACACACACACACACACACACACACACACACACACACACACACACACACACACAGCGCCTGCTGATGCGATTAACTTCCTTTCGTCATCCGCCCATGCTTGGGTCATTGTTTGTTGTTTGTTGTTTTTCGTGGAGTTTGTCCTGGGATACTGGAACACTGAGACTACAGAGGCATGGAAAACAACACACTATACACTTAGACACACTAAACACAGTGCTTAACAACGCGTTACTATCTGGAGAGAGAGAGAGAGAGAGAGAGAGAGAGAGAGAGAGAGAGAGAGAGAGAGAGAGTAGTAGTAGTAGTAGTAGTAGTAGTAGTGAAGAAGGAGATACCGTGCGAAAATTACCCGCATATGTATGCAGAAAAGAGGCTAGGTAGATTAACTGGGAGGGGGGTGGGAGGGGGGGGGGGGGGGGTTGGAGAAGAGAGGAGATATAATAATTACGCAAAGATAAACCCGCATGTGTATGCAGGAAAGAGTTGAAGAACAGGTCGTAAAAGTAAATATTTCAGTTATCACTGTTCATCTATTAATGCCATGAATTTATTCATTTACATATTCAGTTATTTATTTATCTATTTATTTATCCATTTGTTCGTTTGTTTGTCCGTTTCGTTTCTTTATTTCCTTAATGATTTTGTCTGTCCGACTGTCTTTCTTTTCTTTGATTCCTTTTTCTTTATGCGGCAGTGTATTGTCCTTGACGATGATTGTCCTCTAAAGAGAACTGATGAGACTGGCCAACAGAACTGGGGTGCCAAAGGTCAGATTTTGCTGGCACTGATGCCAAAAGAGTCCCATGTTGGACAAACATTCGTATTAAAGATCGTTCTCATAAATTTGAAGATTTGCCTTAACGGTGTAAGACTTTGTGAAGAGAGAGAGAGAGAGAGAGAGAGAGAGAGAGAGAGAGAGAGAGAGAGAGAGAGAGAGAGAGAGAGAGAGAGAGGAGAGAGAGAGAGAGGAGAGGGAGAGACAGGCACACAGACAGACAGACAGACAGAGACAGAGATTATTGAAGGAAAGGCTGCAGTTCTATTCGATGAAGGGAGGTAACCAAGTTACCAAGTTGGAAATAAATAAAACTTTTTTTTTTTTTTTTTTTTTTTTTTTTTTTTTCTTTTTTTTGCGTACTTGTATAAAATGTCTACGACGTATGTCGTTCCATCTATGGTGCTGGGTTAATTACCAATCGGGAAACAAAGAAAATTTTTCGTCAGTGCTTGGTCACATGTCTACGACATTATGTAGTTCCGTTTTATGATGAGGGCTTATGACAGCTGGAAACAAAGAAACCTTATTTACGTACTTGTAAAAAGTCCATGACATATGTCTTTTATCATGTCAGCTCTTTCGTCCTTTGAAAAGCAAGATTACTTTTGATATTGCAGAGAGAGAGAGAGAGAGAGAGAGAGAGAGAGAGAGAGAGAGAGAGAGAGAGAGAGAGAGAGGACTTGTTTGTTTCTGGTGAAATTGCTGCGTGCGCAGGCTGATGATACTCTTGCGGACACTCTCTATATGGACAGGCAAGTATTAATCCCATCTACCCTACAAAGGGAGTGGAGTTTTGTGTGTGCATGACCGTCTTTCTTTTTTTTTTTTCCGCCATTAAGGCAGCCATACTCCATCTTCGGGGAAGGTGCATGCTGTGTGTAACGTGTCATCCATACCAACGGCCAAACTGGCCTTCTCTTTCCGAAAGTTGGTGATGGGATTTTACGTGTGTGTGCAAGATGTTATGCGTGCGTCCACACACGGAACCTCGGTTTATAGTCTCATTCGAAGGACTGTATGGGAAATGGAGTCAGAACTAATGTTAACTCCGAGGGAAAAATCCCCCTGTACCGAAACGGCCCGGCGGGTATTCGAACCCGCAACCCCAGGATCACCAAGGTCAAGAGTCCCGTATGTCTTTTTTCTTTTCCCTATTTGTCTGTCATTATCATTCCTTATCCCAATTTCATATTGCTACCGCCCATTCCCCCTCCACCCTATTTGTCTTTTTTTTTTTTTTTCTTCTCATTATTCATTATTTCTTTAGGCTTTCCGACTACTAAACATGTACTAATTCTCTCTCTCGTCCCTCTCTTCTCCCCCCCCCCCCCCCCCCCCCCCCCCCCCCCCCCCCCCCCCCCCCCCCCCCCCCCCCCCACCCCCCCCAAGGTGAAACAACAAAGACAACGACGCGAATCGATTGTCCCTGTTCATACTTCCCTCTTCCCCCCCCACCCTAGCTCCCTTCCTTCCCCTCCTCCCCATAGCCCCTACAAGCCCTTCAGTTAGAAAATGAATGTGACTCGACTCTGCATTCAGCTGTGTGCTGTTTTTTTATATTTATTCTGCAGTCAGTTCCGTAGTTTAAATCAATACTTTTTGTTTGTGTTGTGCAGAGATCGTGTTCCTCAGTATAAAGGCCCGACAAATCATCAATAAATCATGTGATTCTACACAAAACTCTGTGTGTGTGTGTGTGTGTGTGTGTGTGTGTGTGTGTGTGTGTGTGTGTGTGTGTGTGCGTGTGTGTGCGCGCGAGCGCGCGTGCGTGCGTTGGTGTGTGTGTGTGTGTGTGTGTGTGTGTGTGCGCGCGCGCGCGCGCGCGTGCGCGTGCACACACGTGTATGTGCGTGTGCGTGTGTGTGTGGTGAGAGAGAGAGAGAGAGAGAGAGAGAGAGAGAGAGAGAGAGAGAGAACACGCATACATGTATGTCTGTAAGTGCCTCGCTCGAGCTTCACGTGCGCATCGCAGCTCTTTGTGATCCCGCTATCACGAATCATGCCGAACCCCCCCTCCCCCCCCCCCATTCCCAAGCCACCTGGCAATCAGCGCCACCTGGCGGGTTCCTAGGCGATGAATTTTCCCCTGCCGGAGGCCGTTGACAGCCTTGACGTCTGCCTCATGATGTGTGTCACCGGCAGAGGAAATGTTAATGTGTTTACCGCACTCTCCGCGGGGCTGTCTGCTGCCCTACATAATAATTATATCTGCAAACGTTTTTAGAGACCATGGGCGGAACGTTTTTAGTTGGCCTTTTAACGACCTTTAATTCTTACCTGTCGGGTTTTGTGTATTGTTTTCACTTAGAACCTATTATCGTCATACCCCGATCTGTTCCGTCGACACGGGTCGTAAAAAATTAGAGCGACGGTTCCGACTGGTTTTTCTGTTTGTTTGTTTGGTATTTCAGGAATCGTTGGTCTGGAAAAATACCGTTATTTTGGTCTTGTTTATAGAGAAACACATCCTCGTCACACGACTGAAAGGGAGATTCATGTTGACTTCTTTTTTTTTTTTTTTTTTTTTTTTTTTAACAACTGGAAAATTTTATTGACCTGACTGGGGGACCGACTAGCTAGCTATCTCATTAACTAATTTGATACACAAGAAAATTCTTCGAAGCAAGCTCATCTGCTTCTGTCACGTTTCCCCTCTCGATTCCAGTGGCTTTGGATATGAAGAACGAAGTATGAGGCCTAACTGAATAAGTAGTTAAAAAATCTCGCCCTAACGGATTGACTCCTTAACTGCTAGATCCACTAAACCAACCAACATTTTGTCAAATGTGACGTGATCAGGATGAACATACAAGTTTTTGACGTCATTCTGTAGTCCGGCCTACGTGAGGATCGTCTTAGTCCGTGTCTGTATTATTCAGGTGGAATTTAAAGTGTCTGTTCTCCAGATTGGCATTTTTTGTCATCTTGACGGGATATGTCAAATGTTTAACAAACAGTAAGAATGAGCACGTGTATAGTGTTCGATCAAGCCTTCACGATGCATGAAAGTAGGCATGATGGCCTGTGATCAAGGATAAGGGAAGTAATCAGCCAGATCTTGGTATTGCTGAACTTGCCTTGAATACGAACGTCAGCTGTGTGTTCGAACTGGGTCGGCTACTCCTGCCAGTCAGATCAATCCCTTTGATGTACCTCTCCATTCGATCTTGCGCGCGCGATGATGAAGTACATATACTGACCACCAAACACTTTGGGCTGATTCGACGAAGAGATTTCGTCAAAGACACTCAATCTGATCAAATGATTAGGATTTTAGGCATAGTTGTCTATTCTTCAGTCTGTCCTTGTTGAGAGTTCCGCCCGATACACCCATGGTCCGATGCGTCTATGGTTCGATGTGTCCATGGTCTGTTGTGTTCACGGTCTGATTTGTTTACGGTCTGATTTGTTTATGGTCTGATGTGACCATGGTCTGATGTGTTTACGATCTGATGTGTTTATGGTCTGATGTGTCCATCGTCTGATACGTTTACGGTTTGATGTGTTAACGGTCTGATGTGACCATGGTCTGATGTGTTTACGGTCAGATGTGACCATGGTCTGATGTGTCTATGGTCTGATGTAACCGTGTTCTGATGTATTTAGGTCTGATGTGACCATGGTCTGATGTGTTTACGGTTTGATGTGACCATGGTCTGATGTGTTTACGGTCTGATGTGTTTACGGTCTGATGTGACCATGGTCTGATGTGTTTACAGCTTGATGTGACCATGGTCTGATGTATTTATGGTCTGATGTGTTTACGGTCTGATGTGACCATGGTCTGATGTGTTTACAGTTTGATGTGTTTACGGTCTGATGTGACCATGGTCTGATGTGTTTTACGGTCTGATGTGACCATGGTCTGATGTGTTTACGGTCTGATGTGACCATGGTCTGATGTGTTTACGGTCTGATGTGTGTTTACGGGCTGAAGTGTCCATGGTCTGATGTGACCATGGTCTGATGTATTTATGGTCTGATGTGCTTATGGTCTGATGTGTTTACGGTCTGATGTGACCATGGTCTGATGAGTTAACGGTCTGATGTGACCATGGTCCAATGTGCCTATGGTTCGATGTGACCATGGTCCGACGTGTCTACGGTCTTATGTGTCTATGGTCTGATGTGTCCACGGTCCGATGTATTTACGGTTCGATGTATCCATGGTCCAATGCGTCTGCGGTTCGATATGACCATGGTCTGATGTGTCTACGGTCCAATGTGTATATGGTCTGATGTGTCCATGTGTGTCCGATG
>JADBJO010001791.1:55000-65000 GCA_016801955.1 Conus betulinus | reverse complement strand
AGCAATAAGCCTATAGAGGAGATAATTTCTACATACACTAACACACACACACACACACACACACACACACACACACACACACACACACACACACACACTGAGAGCCCATATATACCGGAATTCAGAAACAACCAATTCTGTGTGACTACATGTATATCCAATACATGGTAGTCAAGGGTCATTATCCATACATGGGGTCATTAAAGTGGAACTGGCTGACATATTACTCGTAAGAGTCGAACAGCTTATGGGTGTATATGGATTGGGGAAGGGGAGAAGAGGGAGGGGAGGAGGGGGGGGGGGGGGGGGGGGGGGGGGGGGGGGGGGGGGAAAAGCCTTGCTCTACGTGCAAATTAGACGCCGAACCATACTGATATGGAATATGCCTTGAATAAGATTTTAACGTTTCAAAAATTCGCGAATTGGTTCTAAAAAAAACAAACAAACAAACCTGTTAGGGGGGGGGGGAGGGAGGGATCGAGGAGAGGGTGGGGCGGTGGAAGAATTAAAAATATCTTCCAAGGAAGTGATGAAGAATTAAAAATATCTTCCAAGTGGAAGAGATTTAATAAGTACAGCAGCACATTGCCAGGCTCCAGCCGTTCTCATAACTGGGATTAAAACACTTGACAAAGTCAACGGAAGCTTGAAGGACTTCATCTCATATCATGAAGAGCTGAAAGTGATTTTTTTTTTTTACTAGTACAGTCAAATAAAAAAATGAGGGATATCGAGAGTCTGACCACATGCACAAGCAGGTGCCGGTTTTAAATACCTACCTAACCAACCATTAACCCGCAGCCTATGTACAAGGTTACGATTTGGGATTGGCCCTGGAGGATTACAGCATTTGCTTGTTGGTTTCGTCATATCCCATCTGTGCTTCCGAGCTGAATCTTCAGATATTGTATCTGTCTTATGTTCCAGATTGAACTTGTCAGAATGTGGATAGCTTCAGATGAAGAAAGAAGGATATCACAATTCAAAACATCAGATTTATTTCTTGCAGGCTTCCTTAGCATAAAAGTCAGCTAAATCATTGCCACGTAAACTAGAGTGCCCTGGAACCCATAACAGAGTTACATCGATACCCCGGGTTATTAACTGATGAATGAGAAATAAGATCTCACACACCAAGTCTGAACGACTAGATTTTGATTGACAATGTAAAGCCGTAAGCGCTGATTTTGAGTCCCGATAGTATAAGTATTTGTCTATGTATAACGGGCATGTCAAGTATAAAATCTAGTGCTTTCAAAATAGCAAATAACTCTGCTGTAAATATAGAACATCCTTTCGTAATATGGAATTTCTTTCTGATGCTAAGCGCTGGTATTACAAAGGAAGCCCAACATCGGAGAATCTAAAACAGAACCATCCGTGAAAATGTGTAGATGGGAATCGTATTTCCTGTCTATCAAGTCTTTGGCATAGGATGATAGTAACAGAGGATTATCTTTTTTTTTTAAATCTCCGTAAGTAGATTTTATTTCAGCCTGCTCTGACAACCACGAAGGGTATGAACAACATGGAACCTGGGCAATACCATCAAGAGACAGGTTGCAGTTCTGAAACAATGGGGAAACATAATCACCTAGGGACATGTATACCGATTTGTTACGGATCTCTCTTGAAATATACGTACTGCCATCCAGTTCAGTCATTACTGAATTTGGGATGGTTCTAGCCCTCACTGTAAAATTACAGGCGCAACTTAGCCTGTGTTCATTTAAGGGTAACACCAGCCTCCTTGTTGTACGTCAAATCAATTGAAGCCCATCGGGGAAGTCCTAATGCAATTTTAAAAAGGCTAACGAGTCAATACTGGTAGCTTGTGTAAATCTGTCTTTCCAGCTGTAAAAAAAAAACTTCTTGGCCATATGACAGAATTGAACGAACTAACCCTGAGGCGACATAGACGAGATTAGATCCCCAGTTAATCAGAGGTATGGCAGAAAGAACACGTAAAAACAATTTTTTTCCTAGCCTTTTCTACAAGGAAATTAATATGTTTACTCCACTCCAAAAAAGTTTATAGTGGAAGATTACTCCGAGAAACTTAACTTGTTTTGCTTGGGTATATCAAATTATTATCAACCCTTATAGAGATAGCTTCTCTGCCTTCAAACGCAATTGTTTTCTTTGTAAAGACAACAAAGACAGTTTTGTGAGCAGATAAACCAAACCCATTTGATTTCATGTAATGAAAAATTGTCAAACTATTTCCTGATACTGTTCAATGATTTTCTTTCTTTTGGTTTGTTGTTTGGAAAAATTGCAGTTTACATTTCTCCACAGAGCAATATCATCTGCATATAGAGCTAATGTGGCACCTTTTGTATTAACCTGTTTAATATCGTAAAGCATTAGCGAGAAAAGTGTTGGAGCGATTACACTTCCTTGGGGAACACCCATGTTAATAGTCTTAGAAGTTGATAAAGCTCCATGTAGATTGACTTGGATAGTTCTGTCCGATAAGAAAGCTTTTAGAAATTGGAAAAAAAAAACCTCGTATTCCCTACTTCATGTGCTTTGAACAACAATTTAGAATGCCATACTGAATCGTAGGCTCTATGAACATCAAAGAACGTTGCAAGGGTCGAATGACGCTTGGCAAGAGCTTTTTTCACATTTGAGGATAAGTGGACAATGTGGTCTGTGACTCCTCTACCTTTCCTAAAACCAGCCTGGAATAAAGGCAAGACTCCATTTTTTTTTTCAAGGAAATGTTCTATTCTGTTTTTCATCATTCTTTTTCAAAAGTTTTCCAATGTGAGGTGTTAAAGAAATAGGTCGAAAACTAGAGGAAGAGTTTTAGGTTTTCCTTGTTTAAGGATTGGGATGACAGTAGCTTTTTTTTTTCAATCTGTAGAGCATTCCAGTATTCCAGCAAATCTGAAAGAACTCCAACAACTTTGATAACAGACTCTCAGGAAAATGCTTAATCATTATAGGAAAAATAGGATCCGAACCAGTGGATATCTTACCCGGTTTTACACGTTTAAGTGCGAAACAGAGTTCATGCATTGTTAAGTTTGTGTTTATATATAAAGTGTTACTTTCTATATTAGTCTGCTCAATGTTTTGGAATTTATCCTCAAACTCCTTTCTACGAATTTTTTCAGATTGAGATAAACACTCAGTCTGACTCATTGAAGCAAAAGTTTCTGCTAATAATTCAGCCTTTTCTTTGTTAGTTCTATAAATTTTATCATTAACATGCAGAGCAGGCTGAGGGAGATGAAATGTACCCTTGATTTTTTTTTTATTTCTTTCCATAATTTAGAAACGTCATGTGGATGTTTAGAGCAAGTCATGATCAAATTACCAACTTAAACACACACACACACACACACACACACACACACACACACAGAGAGAGAGAGAGAGAGAGAGGAGAGAAGAGAGGAGAGAGAGAGAGAGAGAGAGAGAGAGAGAGAGAGAGAGAGAGAGATGGCAGCACTGCGCAGTGAAGACAATGTCCAGGAACAGGGACGGGACGTTACTCCCGCGCAGTCAATCTCTTTCACTGCGACAAATATGATACAATTTCAAATCATTGATTGTGGTATTCTGTTAGTTTTTGTTTTCTTCATTGTCCTTCACCGTCTTTCTGGTCCAGTCTTTGAACTAGTAAAAAGTATCTCTACTCTTTCTTTCTCATGTTGTTTCAAGTCATAACACGCTAGATTCCACATGTGTGTGTGTGTGTGTGTGTGTGTGTGTGTGTGTGTGTGTGTGTGTGTGTGTGTGTGTGTGTGTGATCTGGCGAACAGGTAGTTAGAGCCTAATCCCTGGAATGGGGTACTATCCCATCCATTATGTTTCATTATGTTTCTGTTTGTTGATACGTCATTTTGGGGAGGTGTATTGTTATTGTGGTGGTCATGGTGAGTTGCAGAATTATCTGTTATTCTTTTTCTTGTCACTGGGAAAAAAAAAAAAAAATGGCAGAAAGTCGAACGGAAAGGCTAATCCCCCCCCCCCCCCCCCCCCCCCCCCCCCCCCCCCCCCCCCCCCCCCCTCAGGCTACTGGGCGTAGTCTTCTCCTCCTTGAGATCCTGAGAGTTAAGCTAGTGCGTTATTGACTGGTGCAAGTGAGACAAGTACGGCAACTCTGTCTCCCATGATGAAATTAGTTACACGCCCATAACTCCAAGCGAATGCGACTTCCAACAGCCCAGCAGAAATGCCAACGCGGAGAACACAGAACAAATATTCTCATACAATAAATGCCGCTTTCAGAATTGGGGATGTCTCTTTGCTTGTTCTGTAGTAGTACCTTTGCGAGGCGCGTTTTGCAATTGATGGTGGTTTCTGTTGCTTGTTTCTGATTCAGAACAGGACTCCCCTTTCTCCACCACACCCCTTCTCTCTACCTAGTGACGATTTGAAATGGGCCTTTGTGGTTGGCTGGTCTTGAACAGCAGAACTGATTCTGACTATACAACGTAGAAACGTCCAAACCGAACCACGAGTAGGTCAGTTACCGACCCCGCTGCAACTGGCACTCTGAACTTTGATACAGATCTGTCCAAATATTTGGGGGGTAATCTTACAGATACATACCTCAAACACACATTACAGGATCGAAGACTATATTAACCTTTGAGAGCTATGGCACCAACGATGAGCTGGTGCTCTGGTGTCACATATACGCCCAAAGTAGGGACACCATTGTAAGAATTGTTGCTCATTTTCAGAAGATAAAAAACGTTTGCAGACTTGAAATACACGCTATTTTCTTTTCCCCTCAGAACAAGAAATAGCTTCAGAAATGATGATGGTACAACCACAATTGGTCTAAGAGAAATGCTGAATTTCAGAAGTGTTGGTGATTAAAGGGTTAAGCCGACAACATCCGATCCCATGGATCGGGGCTCGAGCACAGAAACTTGGGCATGTCTTATCTCCCTTGTTCAGGAATGCTTCACCTTCGCTGTGGTTGTCCGCAAGGCCTCGCCAAATCAGAAGTACAGCGCATAGAGAAGTGTAGCCTATTGTCCTCATACGCACTTTCCAAAGGATACGAGATGACCTTTTACGCATGTTAGATAACACGAAAACCCAGCAGACATGTTCATTTGAAGAGAGGGTGTGGACAACAGGAAGTGAAGAAAGGAAGAAGAGAGGGATGAGGTGGGTAGGGGGCAACGAAGAGGTCAGTTCATGAACTTGACGCTTAGAATCAGAAGGCCGGTCAGCTGAAAAACAATACGAGGGTCACGAAAAGGCGGTAGGCCAGGACCTGTCCACCAAGAACGATGTACTCTGTATCTTTCTCACGACCTGTTGACACATGCAGGCGCGCCACTCATACATTTAAGGGTCAGCTTTATCAGTGTTTGGGTTGGGGCGGGATGGGGGTGGGGAAGATGGGGTAGGGGTGGGGGCTGGTCTGTGCGTCCTTTCTGGTCCGAGGTCAACAGTGTTTTCATGAGTGGATCGGCTGCAGAACCATAGTAGCTCAGTTGGTAAAGTGTCGAATTCGTGATCCTAGTGGTACTGGGGTCGGAGGTTCGAGTCTTCACAGAGCTGTCCGCTTGAGGGGTGTTTTTTCTCTCAGACTGAGTTAACATCGGTTCTGACTCCATTCCCCAAAGTGCATTGATTGACATTTTTGAGTGGAGGTTCTGTCTAAACGCCTTCATGTTGCGTTACTGATGGGGTCCATCCACTCAGGAAACGATCTGAAAAGCGCATACAGAAAGAACAACCGAATCACCGTCACCGCTGCGTAGAAAACTTACCTTGCGCAACTCTGATGTTGTCTTCATCAGGATTTAGCACAGAAACTTGGTAAGCACGTATTTTTTCTCTGTCAAGACCTAAGAAAACGCAGTAAAACAGAACTATGCAAACAGAAGTTTATCATTGAACTTTTATTTCATACGCTTCATCTTGTTCGCTCTGTTTTGACTCGTTGGCATCGACGTTGATGCAAAAAAAAAAAAAAAAATCATGATGATTAAGTTGAAGTCCGATTTGTTGAAGACGAGAGAAGGAAGTGGAGGGAGGGAGGGGGGGGGGGGGGGGGGGGGTGGGGGGGGGGGCTTGGGGGGTCAGTTAATGAACTTTGACACCTTGAATCAGAAGGCCGGTCAGTTGAAAAACGATACGAGGGTCACGACGAGGCGATAAACCAGGAACATGTCCACCTTGAACAACGTACTGTCTGTCTTTCTCACGTGTTGGAACATGGGTACTCTCTGCCCACACATTTAAGGGTCAGCTATATCAGTGTTTGGGTTAGGGCCGGATGAGATGTGGTAGATGGGGTATGGGTGGAGGCTAGTGCGTGTGTTCAGTCTGTCTGAGGTCAACAGTGTTTACATGAGAGGATCGGCGGTAGCTCAGTGGGTAAAGCGTCAGACTCCTAGTGGTGCTGGGATAAGAGGTTCGAGACTCTGCAGAACTTTCTACTTCGGGCCACTTTTTCTCTTGGATCGAGTTAACATCGGTTCTGACTCCATTCCCTAAAGTGCATCAAATGAAATGATAAGCTGGGGTCCCATCGAGCGCCTTCATGTTGTGTTGCTGATGGGGTCCATCCATCTACCAAGCCATCAGAAAAGCGCAAACAGAAAGAACAACTGAACCACCATTACCACCGCGTAAAAAACTTTCCTTGCACAACTCTGATGTCGCGTTAATCAGAATTTAGCACAGAACTTACCAGCACGTATTTATCCCTGTCAAAACCCACAAAAAAAAAAAAAAAAAAAAAAAAAAAAAAGAAAACGCAAGAAACCAGAACGATGTGAATAGAAATGTCTGATTGAACTTTTATTTCAAACCTTTGATTTTGGTCTGATTGAACTTTTATTTCAAACCTTTCATTTTGTTCGTTCTGTTTTGACTTACTGGCATTGATTAATTAAAAAAAAAAAGGACGTATTCATGATCAATTTGACGTCAGATCTGTGGGAGATGGCAGAAGAGAAGAGGGAGGGGGAAGAAAAGGGTCAGTTCATGAACTTGACACTCAGAATCAGAAGGCCGGACAGATGAAAAGCAATACGAGGGTCACGATGAGGCGATAAAGCAGGAACTTGTCAACCCTAAACAACGTACTGAGTATCTTTCACGTGTTGAAACATGCGGGCATATTGACCCCACGTTTAAGGGTCAGTTTTATCAGTGTGCGGGTTGTGGCGGAATGGGGTGGAGATAAATGGGACAGGAAGGGGGGGGGGGGGGGGGGGGAGGCTGGTCTGTCTGTGTGTTCGTTCTAGTCCGTTCCGAGGTCAACAGTGTAGTCATGAAGGCTGCGGGACCGGAGAAGCTCAGTGGCTAAAGCGTCGAATCCTAGTGGTGCTGGAGTCGGAGGTTTCGAGTGTCTGCAGAGTTGTCCTCTGTAGGGACACTTTTCTTTCAGACCGAATCAGCATTTGTTCTGAATATATCCCTGAAAATGCTTTGAATGAGACAATAAGCCAAGGTTCCGTCGCACGTTCATGTGGTGCTCACCAGATCCGTCCAATCAGGAAGAAAATTTTTTTTTTTTAATGCATACGTACAGAACAAGCAAATCACCGTCACTACTGCGTAGAAAACTGTCCTTACACAACTCTGTCACGCAGGAGGATTTAGTTCAGAACTGATGAGCTGGTCTTTTTCTCTGTCAAAACACACGAAAACGCAACAACGACACAGAACGACGTAAACGGAAATTTATGATTACACTTTCATTTCATACATTTCATTTTGCACACACACACACACACACACACACACACGCAGACAGAGACACAGGACACAGAGAGACAGAGAGAGAGAGAGAGGAGAGAGAGAGAGAGAGATCCATAACAGGTGGTGGGAGTTTTCAAAGCGGGTCGATTAGGAGTCCTGTCCCAATAGGGGGTTAAGGGTTGGGAGAGGGGGATTGCGGGGGTGGGGGGATGGGGGTGAAGGTGGTGTGCGGGGTGGATGGTTGTAGTGTGACGGTGGTGGTTGACGGTGCTTCCAGAAATCCCGACCTCTCCCAACATGTCCTGCCGTGTGCGGCCGTGCGCACGCACACGTGCACACACACACACACACACACACACACACACACACACACACACGCGCGCATACGCGCGCGCGCGCGCGCGCGCGCGCTTACACACACGCATTCAAAGGTCTGTGTGGTTCTCACGCACAGAGGTCAAGTGGCAGATAAGTTCCACACACGAGCAGAGATAAATGAAGGCACTTCCCAATCCAAACACTCCCCTCCACAGATGCGGAGCGAAAGAGTGAACTTGGGGATGGGAGAGGAGGAGGAGGAGGAGGAGGTGGATGGATGAGGAGGAGGGGTGGGCGTTACAAATACCACACATACTTGAGGAGACAGTGCTGCAAATAGTTCTGGGGTACGTTAATGCGGTCAAGCCCATTCCCCAATGGCCGTCAGGTCCCGTAGATAACGTGTTACACAAAGCTTGCGGTCACAGTGCACAGGCTAGTTTGAAACCCCTCCCTCGGTAATTCATCCACCCCCACATATTTTTAGTGTATTTTCTCAGGTTAATGACCCGGATGGCCTGTATTCGAATACGTTCATAGGTTATTGTTCGATTGTTCTACAATGTCACCACCATACGTTCATAGGTTATTGTTCGATTGTTCTACAATGTCACCACCATACGTTCATAGGTTATTGTTCGATTGTTCTACAATGTCACCACCATACGTTCACAGGTTATTGTTCAATTGTTCTACAATGTCACCACCATACACTTTTGAGCTCCAGCGTTCAACCCCGCTCTCCCCGCTGCTGACTGCCTAGATCCCCTGGTGTGGAAAGAGGAGTAAAACCACAAGACTCTGTATGTCTTTCTGTTTGTGTTCTGCGCAGTGCTCTGAAGGGGAAGGGTTGGGGAGGAGGCAGTCTGGACGAAGACAAAGTGCAGAATGCCTGAAAGCCCATCCCACTGACTATTCAGTCTGGCTTCGTTTTCTTTCTTTCTTTGCTTCCTTGATTTTTCTTTTCCCATTTGAACATTGTGCTTGTCTTGTTTATTCCGTTGAAAGGTTAAAGTTAGTTAGTTAGGCCGATCTTCCGATCGAGTCTCTGTGACGTACTTCTTCCACTTGCTCCTGTTCAACATAGCTGCCTTGATCTCATCGATGTTTTCGAGGCCAGTGTCCCTTTTGAGAAGATCAATGAAGTCTGTTGTCTTCTTTCCCCTGTTCGCTCTCCCTCCAGTTGGCTGCCACAGTACAAGTTGTGAAGCAACCTCCTCTGGATGTCGCATACAGTGACCGGCTAGGCGAAGCCTACGTGTTCTTATCTTGTCACTAACTTTAGGAAGGTGTCCATATAGCTCTTCGTTAGTCATGTGCTGCTTCCAAGAGACATTGAATGCCATCCTCAACATGCGATTTTTACGTCCCATCAAGACTCTTCTCCATCTGCTTTGTTAAGGTCCATGTTTCCGAGTTGTAGAGCAACACAGACTCGACAGTGGATATAAAGAGACGAATCTTTAGTTCTTTTTTCAGGTTAGAAGTCCATATCATCTTCAGCTTGTGACATGCAGACCAAGCAAGGGCTTTTCCAACAGAGAGATCTTTCTGACTGCTCTCCATCCATCCGCTCGGATACTTGAAAGGTTAAAGGTTAAGGTTAGATTTCTCACAGGGGGCAGTGAACTGTGTCAGAGGTTCACTGGTCTTGGGCACACAGCAAGCTGGAAGAAGGCGCCCAACCCTCTCCTTCTGCCGCCTTTAATCATTCCTGAACAGAATCAGGTACCCATTGAAGGCGGGGCGGACAGAGAGAGTTTTTTCATGCCGAAAAAAAATCCAACCCGCTCGGGTTGTTAGAACTAACGACTGATCCGCAGTTATGCAGGCAAAAACTCTAACTATCTGGCTACAGGGCCCTACTTTGTATACATACATACATTTATACATACATACATAATTTGTGTTCCTTCCTTGTGTAAATGAGGTGGTTTTTTGTTTGGTTGGCTGGTTGCGTGATTTTGTTTGTTTGTTTTTGGTTTTTTTT
>JADBJO010001791.1:45000-47500 GCA_016801955.1 Conus betulinus | reverse complement strand
ATGTCCATGAAAATAGCTCTGTCTCCTGTTTTCTCTTTCTTTCTCCTTCCACGGCTCGCTTTGGCTTCTGTCTGTCTGTTTTCTCTCTCTCTTTTTTTTGTTTCTGTATGTGTGCACGTGCGTGCGTGCACGGTCGTTCCGCTTATGTGTGTAGATAAGCGCTGCCGTGTGTAAATGTACGTATGTATGTATGTATGTATGTATGTATGTATGGTATGTATGTATGTATGTATGTATGTATGTATGTATGTGTTTGTGTGTGTGTGTGTATGTATGTATGTATGTATGTATGTATGTATGCGTGTATGTATGTATGTATGTATGTGCGTGTAGGGGGCCTGTGTGAAGCAACGATGGAAGTAGAAGTATTAGTAGAAGTCTTGATAATATAGAAGTAGCAGCGTTTTTTTTTCTCTCGTTTAAATGTCTTTTCACGTGTGCATGTGGCTGGATGACGTGCTTTTTAAACAGGTGACTTTTAGACGAGCGTCATTATTTGCTCTCTCTCTCTCTCTCTCTCTCTCTCTCTCTCTCTCTCTATATATATATATATATATATATATATATATATATATATATATGTGTGTGTGTGTGTGTGTGTGTGTGTGTGTGTGTGGTGTGTGTGTGTGTGTGGTGTGCGCGCGCGCGTGCGTGCGTGTGTGTGTGCGTGCGTGTGTGTGTATCAGCCCAATAGTGGAAATTTTTAATAGTAAAGTAAAACACGCACAGGCAAACTATCCCTCTGTCATTATCACTGAAAATGAGCACAAAACAGGAACGCTCTCTCTCTCTCTCTCTCTCTCTCTCTCTCTCTCTCTCTCTCTCTCTCTCTCTCTCACACACACACACACACACACACACACACACACAGAGAAGTTGCGGGTGGGGAAGGAAGTGGTGAAAAACCTGGGCGCTTTTGATTCAACATCTAAATTTTCTCTTAAGTAAACAGTCCACGGAAGCCATTGTATCCTGTTTCTGTGAACAGATTCGTTCTGCGTCTACGTCTGCCTGGCTGGAGTCGACATTCGGCCACTGGATGAGACTCATCGGTGTGATTCGGCCAGGCTGTGTCTGTCCATCCTAAATGAGAGTTACCGCCCATAATCCTGTGACGTTGTCACCACTACTGGTGGAAAGTACATCCAGCTGCCACCCAGGGCAGCCACACGCAGGTAGAATGTTAAAAAGGCGATGAAACTTTGACAAATAAACACATTTAAAATAAACGGAATAATAGTTGTTTTTTTTTATATATATAAACATACAAGGAAATCTGTGAACGTTTGCATCCTGACCACACAAAAATGCAAGGGAGATAATACATTTGAAAAATGGGAATGATAATTGATAAAGAAAGACAAGGTAATCTTTGAATTTATGCATGATGATCACAAAAACAACAACAAAAACATAACAACAACAACAATAACAAAACAATAACAACAAGAAGGGAGATCACAATGTGCTGCAAATCAGTAGGATCACCTCCCTGCTATCAGTGTCACGGGTGAGCGGTTGCGGATTGCGTGATTTAAAATTCTTTTGATCAACAAGATGTCAGCCCTCACCAATTCACCAAAAAGTTGTTTTTGTTGTGGAGGCAAAATGATAAGTCAAAGCGAACAATTCTCCCATCAGTCCGGCTGTAAAACGACCAGGCAAATGTTTGTAGAGGTGAAGAGGTGGGCGGGGGGGGGGGGGGGGGGGGGGGGGGGGGGGGGGGGGGGGGGGTTAGGAAGGAATGGTGGTGTTTGAGCGTAAAAATTCAATTTCTCTAACAGCCCTGTGGAAGTCATCGAATTTCGTTTTGCGAACAGAATCTCTCTCTCTCTCTCTCTCTCTCTCTCTCTCTCTCTCTCTCTCTCTCTCTCTCTCTCTCTCTCTCTGTCTGTGTCTGTCTCTCTCTCTCTGTCAGTCTGTCTGTCTCCCTTCCTTTCTCACCCCATCCCCCTCCGTGCGTGCGTGCGTGCGTGTGTGTGTGTGTGTGTGTGTGTGTGTGTGTGTGTGTGTGTGTGTGTGTGTGTACGTACGTACGTGCGTGCGTGCGTGCGTGCGTGCGTGCGTGCGTGCGTGCGTGCGTGCGTGTGTGTGTGTGTGTGTGTGTGTGCACGCGAGCGCGCGCGCGCGCGCGTGCGTGTGTGTGTGTGTGTATGTGTGTGTGAGCAAGAGCAAGAACAAAAACATCTTTATTGCCATATGAAAACCAGAGTTTTTGTGGGGCACAGATGATCAAGTTCAGACATTCAACTAAAATAAAACTAATCCCAGCGTTGTCACATCTTGCAACATAACTTTAGTAGCAGCAGAAAGAAAAAGCATAGTGTGTATCAGAGTCTGATTAAATTTTCTGTCTCTGAAGAGAAAAAACAACAACAGAATATACTTGTTAAGCACAGGTTGGAAGTAGTTCAATAACATGAGCTTCGAGGGTTTTGTCTTGTTAGTCTGTGGTGGAAAATCTGTTTTGTGATCGTTGTCATCAGGTCATAACGTTGTT
>JADBJO010001791.1:30000-40000 GCA_016801955.1 Conus betulinus | reverse complement strand
TTAATCACTGTTTGCAGGTTATTTTTTTTTTTTAATTTAAACTGCTCTTTGCCGATGATGTGTGTTCCAACACAACCTTAAGTTTAGAAAGCCAGACAAATGCCATCCATTGAATGAAGAAGCTGACAGAATACCTTTGACTCTCAGTCTTGATAAAACAAGCTTGACAGATTTTCCGTAACTCTGATCACCTGTGTGGACAACGAAGAAAGATGGTTGTATGACGGTACAGTGGTGGTGGTCGTTAGCGCTAACAAACTCTTAGGAACGATATTCACCACAAGATGGCTGAGAGAATTAAAGCTGACAAGTTCTTAGAAGGAATCACATTGGAAATGAAAACAAGGTTTAACAGAAATTCTTGAGGAAGCTAGTTTCTTTTTTGACGCGTTTCTTTTGGGAAAAGAACAACATTTTACATTGAAAATAGAATAAATGCACGCATATGCCGCTGAAATTTGGGCTCTTTTCAACAATATGCAATCAGGGTAAGTACAATGCGTAGCCAAAGCATTTTCTGGAATATTCTCATCCATGCCTGAAACAATGTTTTATGTGGTGAGACCGGCACGTATGGTTTACTTCTGAGAACGTATGTTAAAGGTACAGGGTACCGGTTCAAACTTTTGAGACTTCCTCAGCCAAGGCCAACCGCCTTGGCTTACTATGGCTGTGTCAAACCAATTGACATGGGCTAGAACACCAAGGCTACATCAAAATGTCGTTATGCTTTTCATAGTTATGCCGGGATTGTCTTCAGTCGTGAAAAGCTCCTAGCATAACATTAACAGTTTCCAAAATTCCCCGAAGCCGGAGTGTAGCTGCCCATGTGGCGGGGTTATCAAAAACCGTCACACTCGTAATGTTCTCATCCCAAGCTGATGTATTTGTACTATAGTGTTCAAGTACTTCGGCTGTTCGGATGATCCCTGGAGTCTTTTAGCCAGGGTAGGACAACAAGAACAACAAACCAAGCCTTGCAAACCGAAACGGCATATTGTCGGGCGGCAGATGGAGCATGGGAAAGCAAAATGAGCATATCACGTCTCTAAACAATTTCTATCGTGTCCAGATTGATTTTCTCGTGTGTCAAACAGTTTTATTAGAAAATGGACTTTGGTTTGTACTGCTGTCTGAGGGTGTAGGACAAGAACACAGTTTTATACCAGAATCTGAAGCTCAATTGATCGCATGTTCTAAACAAAACTGGCACCCTAACATTAAAAATAAGAAAATACAATGTTTCTACCCCATCTAAAATATTTTTCAAGAGAGAAATTTGTCGCAGAGATAAAGGAAAATGGCAAATGACGATTTTTTTTTTAAGTGAGAACCTTTGGCTCAAATGCAGAAAAGAGAGAATTGTACTCTGGGACATAAAACAAAAATCGCTCCGCCCATTGTACAAGCATCATGTCGATGATGAAAAACATTTTCTGTTTATAAGGGTTTGACTATATGAGAGCACAGCGTTCGCAGTAAACTAGTTATATCTTCAAAGAAAAAGGGAAAAATATCATCCCAGATATCTCTGACATACTATCAGCAGAAGCATGAGTTGTAGACTGCACGAGGGGTAACAGTGTGAGTTGTTTTGAAAAGAGAAGATTGAAAGCTGTTTCTGTTTTTGTTTTTTGTTTTCATTGAATCGTCTTCGTATCGTTTAGCCCTTTTAAACATATTTTTGTTTGTTTACTTTCCCCGCCGAGATTGAAACCTATATGTTCAAAATGTGACATTTAGAACTGAAGTGGAATTGTTTGTAAATACACAGATAATTGCATCTATCTCAGGCATGTGCGTATGATTAATATTATGTAAAATGTTATGTAGTGTGCAAGCGCTTGTGTGTATGTGTGTGTGGTGTTGTGTGATATTGTGCTGTACTGTGTTGTTGTTGTTGATATTGTTGTTGTGGTGGTGGTTATGTGTGTGGGGGTGGGTGGGAGGAGGAGTGTGTAAAGAAGAGAGACAGACAGACAGACAGACAGACAGGCAGGCAGACAGACAGACAAGAAAAGATAACACAAATAGGAATGGAGAGAAAGATGGAGAAATACACTGTGAAACACCACCGTTGACAGAGAAACAAAAACAAAACGAACGAAACAAATAGCAAAGCAGCAACCACCCGCGGCTGATCTGCAATGCTCATGGGCAAAACATCACATGGAGAAAAATCCGCAAAAATTAATGCAGAAAAAAAAAGGGTTTGGAAAAAAAAAAAGCGAGAGTTAAATCCCCTGATTACTGAACAACAGCTACAGCAGATCACGTAGATGACTTTGAAGGGCAGTAACTGGATTTAACTAACGTAGTTTTAAAAGAATTAGTGAGCTGCCAGATTCGAGCGATGACGTTCCGTATGATGTACAGCGCTGACTAATGTCTTGCTCTGTCTGCCTAATCCCATCATACCTGCCTCATCAAGAATGTTCAATTTGTGTTAAAAGGCTGAACGTTTATGAGCAAAAGCTTACATGACTCTCTGTCTGTCTGTTTGTCTGTCTGTCTGTCTGTCTGACTCTCTCTCTCTCTCTCTCTCTCTCTCTCTCTCTCTCTCTCTCTCTCTCTCTCTCCCTCTCCACACACACGCGCGCGCGTGCGCGCACACACACACACACACACACACACACACACACACACACACACACACACACACACACACACACACACACACATACACATATATATATATTAAGCCATGATTCCAGTTAGGCTTAAATTGGACGTGGTGAAGGTGAATGAGTTTTGTGTGTGGAATGTGGGGTGGAGTGTGGGTGAGTATGTGTGTGTGGGTATGTGGGTGTGTGTGTGTGTGTGTGTGTGTGTGTGTGTGTGTGTGTGTGTGTGTGTGTGTGTGTGTGTAGAGAGATCAAGAGAGAGAGAGGGGGAGAGAGAGAGAGGGGGGGGGGGTCGGGGGAGACAAATGGGGGCAAGGGCGGGGAAAGAGAGAGAGAGAGAGAGAGAGAGAGAGAGAGAGGAAGAGAGAGAGAGAGCGGGAGAGAGAGAGAGAGGAGAGAGAGAGAGAGAGAGAGAGAGAGAGAGAGAGAGAGAGAGAGAGAGAGAGAGAGAGAGAGAGAGAGAGAGAGCGAGCATGTGGTTGTATGTCCGTTTACCTGATTAAAGTGTGGGCTAAATAGAAGATAGGTTTAAGTGAACTGTGTTTACCAAAAACCTTGTTTTTAGTTCACAACAATTTGACAAGCCGTGGATGGTTGTCTTCAGCACCAGTGTGCAATGTGAAACAAGGGGTTCTGGTAAGCTTTTAACGCTGAGATGTTTTAACTCCGTTTTACTGGTAGTTTTTTATGATAACTTTCTTAAAAGTAATATAGGTATAGTGTATTATTATTTAGAATGACAGTTTGCATTGTGTAAGATGTGAGTGGAGTTGTACTAATGGTTTAGCTTAACCCCTTTACTGGGATTATGTGGCAGCGTCTATGACTTTCCGTGTGCCATTGCTGATGTTTTGCGGGTTCTCGTGACTATGTAATTTTAACCCATAACTCCAAAAATTATTTAGAAAATGAAAGTTTTTAGGGTGGAATGTCAGATTATCTAAGGATTTCCTCATGCCCCCCTCCCCCCATGCACACCCCAAGTTGGTGTGTGTGTGTGTGTGTGTGTGTGCGTGTGTTGTGTGTGTGTGTGTGGGGGGGGGGGTGATTTATTTATGGGAAAATAAGGATAGAGTGTGTAGCCTATGAGTGGGTGAGTGAGTGGGTGGAGAGATGCATATATGGGAATGGGCTCAACATTTAGAGTTAAATCTGGAGGAGCCATGATAATATGATATAGTATGTTGTGTGTGTGTGTGTGTGTGTGTGTGTGTGTGTGTGTGTGTGTGTTGTGTGTGTGTGTGTGTGTGGTGGGTGGGTGGGTGGTTGGGGGGTTTGTGGTTGTGTGTGCGTGTGTGTGTGGTTGGGTGGGGGTGGGAGTGTGCATTTACATGACTGTTTGTGTTGCAGATACTGACGAAGCCTAAATAAAAGGCGAAAGCTTTTTAAAAAAAAAAAAATGAACATGAAGAGTGTGTGGCTGGTGTGCCTGCTTTATTCTTGTACTTGTTGACTGGCCAGTTTCTGGATCAGCAGTGCACCCACACATCATCATGAGCGGTGTCCAGCGTATTCCCAGGGTTTTAACCTTCATATTCCCCCCCCCCCTCTCTCCCCTCTCTCTCTCTCTCTCTCTCTCTCTCTCTCTTACTCGTTATCCCCCATGTGCACTGCTATCACCATTACATTCCCCTACCTTTCCCACACCTTTTTTTTTTCCCTTCTTCTCCTTAAGAGTGAATTGGAGTTCAGGACCACTATTATTCATTGCCCATATTTGCTTTGCCTGTGTACACTTCTTCCTTTGGTCAAGAATGTAAGCAGCTGAAGAAAAGTAAATAATGTAAGTGTTGTTTTCCTCATTCTTATTTTTTATTTTTGGCTTTCTCTCTCTCTCTCTCTCTCTCTCTCTCTCTCTCTCTCTCTCTCTCTCTCTCTCTCGGTATTTCTCTTTTCTGTTTCTCTCTCGTTCCTTTCTCTATCTCTATCTCTCTTTCTTTCTTTCTTTCTCCCCCCCCCCCCATCCCCCCCTCTTTTTCTTTGCTCTCTTTGCCCCTTTCTCCTCCCCCCTCCCTCCCTCTTTTCTCTTTCGCTCACTCTCTATTTTCCCTGTCTGTCCCCCATCTTCCTCTCTTCACTCCCGCTCACTCTCTCATCATCTCTTCTTCTTCTACCTCGTCCTCACTCCTATTTACCTCACCTATCCACTATTACATTCTTTCCGCATATTACATTTCCTTTTGAACCCCTCGCTTCCCATGTATTTAAGTTGGTAACCATGTTTTATGACGTCATGTTTTTTATTTAAGTAAAGAGGTTTACCATACTGAATAAGAATGGGGTTTCACTACCTCTCCAATGGTGTGTGTGTGTGTGTGTGTGTGTGTGTGTGTGATATAGACATAGACACAAGTATGTAAGCTAATTTTGTCTTTACTTTTGGAATTCTGATGGTGTTTCTTGTTTTTTTCCGATAATGCAGATTCCTGAGGAAGCTTGAAAAAGGCGAAAATTTTGAAAATAAAAGAAGGGAAGACATTGAGTGGACGACTTCTTGATTTATATATATATATATATATATATATATATATATATAATCAAGAAGTCGTCCACTCAATGTCTTCCCTTCTTTTATTTTTCAAATATATATATATATATATATATATATATATATATATATATTATACTGTTTGCATAATGCTTTTAGTTTTTCAGCAACTTTTTTCCTCTCCACACTTTCGTTTGTTCCATTTACTACCCTTCGCTGGCTGCTTTGGAGGTGCTGTTGGATTCTTTTTTGAAACCTTGGTGGTGAGAACACCACAGATTTATGGACTGTGGTGTGTCTCTATTTGACGCCAAGAGCACGAACACAATCAGCCGTGTTTCCCTGATGAGTCCGATCCAGCGGACGAAAGGCCCAGAAGCAGGCAATACAAATAGAAGGCCCAGAAGCAGGCAATACAAATAGATCTGCCTTCGAGAGGGATTACGATGGTTCCCTCAGGCAGCTAGTGAAGGGTTTCTCATATTTTTTGATGTATTCCCCCCATTTTCTTCATCTTCAATTTTTTTTCCTGAAAGTTCAAATCTTTGCCAAGTCATTACTGTAATAATGACGGAAAAATTGTTAGTCTGTACTTGTTTTCCCCCACTACTTATATATATATATATATATATATATATATATATATATATTATATATATATATATATATATAATGCTGAACAATTAAGTAGTGGGGGAAAACAAGTGCAGGGCTAACAATTCCTCCGTCATTATAGTAATGACTTGGCAAAAATTTGAACTAAAAAAGAAGACGAATAAATAAATGGGGGTGGAAGGTGAAATAAATGGGAACATAAAATTAAGAAAACTTATCATAGGTATAAAAACCCTTCACGAGCCGCATCAGGGAACCATCGCAATCCCTTCCGAGAGCAGGTCTATTGGTATTGCCTGCTCCTAAGCCTTTCGTCCGCTCTGTGTGTGTGTGTGTGTGTGTGAGTGTGTGTGTGTGTGTGTGTGTAGTCTCCTCCTTGGAGACTATAAGTTTACTGAAGGCTCATTTTGAGAAGCATTTATTATTCCCCCATTCACCCTCTCAAGCACATACTGCTAGTTAGGCAGAATTAACTACTGCTGCAGATATGTATGCTTATCTCCCCCTATTTCTTCAGTCTAAGACATAACAGCAAGCTTTGTTTTATAATTGTATATATATATATATATATATATATATATACATACATATACATATGATACTCAGGAAGGCATAGACATCTGCCTGCCAAGGTCGAACGCTTTTAGTCCGCCCTAGGAACCAGTTCAACAGTTCAAGGGCGGGACGGAGGGGGGGTGTGTGACAGGGTGGAGGAGGGGGGGGGGGGGTCCACTGACGTCAATAAAGACGCACTGGAGGTCTTTCCTGGCAGACAATAAGTATCTATCCGGAACGCAGTCATCATTTTTCTTTGAAGAAAGGGTGATGGCGGTGGTGGTTGTCTCTTGGACCCCTGGACAACCCCCATCCGCCCCTCTCGCCCCCCACCCCCACCCCCGGCCACTGTAGCTGCACAAAACACGTTTCCACATTCAGTTCAACAGCTGAATTCAAACCGGTCCTCCTGTACTATGGCGAAGAAGTTGACAAAAATTCGATCAGTCAGGTAAGTGAGAGGCATAAATTAACATTCAGAAATAACAGAGACAGAGGAAGAAAGAACAAAAAACAAAAAAAACAAAACACAACAAACAAAAAAAAAAACAACAAAAAACCCCACCACCACCACAACCACTCCCTCCAAAAGAAAAAATCCTCACCCCCACCCCGATCCAAATACCTCCCCCCCCCCCCCCCCCCCCCCCCCAAAAAAAAAAAAAAAAAAAAAAAAAAACGCAAAAGGCGAAGTGCAAACAGTTTCTCTCTCAGCTTCCTCCCGTTTCAAGTCCACTTCATGTTCTACTCAGAGGAGCACTTCCGTCGTCCTCAAAGGACATCCGTTGTATGTATGTTCAGCCGTTGTTCTCCCCCTTCGCCCCCCCCGCCCCCCCCCCCCCCACCTCTTTCCTTCCCCTTCCCCTACAAAGTGGAATGGTTTCTGATTGGTAGTTAGAGCCGTTGGAATTTTACTGTCTTCCGCGCGCGCGCACACCGTGCGCCATTTTGATTGTACATGCAAGTTGGGGAGTTCCGGTCACATCATGACCTTGCTATGAACTCGGACCTGCCAAACATGGCAGCTGAGGGGGGGGGGGGGGGGGGGGGGGGGAAGGGAGGAGGGCGGTGAGGTGCGCGGCCATAGACCTCTTTGTTGTCACGTATCGTTTTTCGCTCCTCTTCCGCAGACTGGAGACCGGTGTCGGACTCTTTTTCCAACACCCTACTGACATTTCACCCCTCCCCCCCCTTCCCCCTAGAAATGTATAAGGAATGCCAACAATGCCCATTTAATTCTCCGTACTTTTAAAAAAAAATGTTTCTACTTTTACAATCTTTGTTGTCATTCAAATGGGACAATGGTATGCCTGCTTATACTTGTCCATTATACAAGCGCTTTGATTTGTGTGATCGCGTGAGATTCAAACCACGCGACAAGTTTCATCAGTATCAATAAATTGATCAAGTCAGATGTACACTGTTTATCACTCACATCCATCTAGAACATCTTCTAGTGCTTAGAAGTCAGGGCATCCCACATACCAGCACAGAATACTCCTTGGCCCTGACCACATACCAGCACAGAATACTCCTTGGCCCTGTCCCACATACCAGCACAGAACACTCCTTGGCCCTGCCCACATACCTGCACAGAACACTCCTTGGCCCTGCCCACATACCAGCTCAGAACATACTGCACAGAACCGTGGCCCTGCCCACATACCTGCACAGAACACTCCGTGGCCCTGCCCACATACCTGCACAGAACACTCCGTGGCCCTGCCACCATACCTGCACAGAACACTCCGTGGCCCTGCCCACATACCTGCACAGAACACTCCGTGGCCCTGCCCACATACCTGCACAGAACACTCCGTGGCCCTGCCCACATACCTGCACAGAACACTCCGTGGCCCTGCCCACATGCCTGCACAGAACACTCCGTGGCCCTGCCCACATACCTGCACAGAACACTCCGTGGCCCTGTCCCACATACCAGCACAGAACACTCCGTGGCCCTGCCCACATACCAGCACAGAACACCCCTGGGCCACGCTCAGACGCCGGCAGAGAAGACTTCCTGGCCCTGTCCGCATGTTGGCACATAACACTCCAGCACTGAACACATCCCTGTTGATAATCCCAGTGCTGACTAATGGAGAAACACACATCATTATAAGGCGCGGCGAGTTCACCGTCGATTTCAGCACTAGTCTGGAACTGACCAAGGACACTAAGGCAAGGCAAGGCAAGGCAAGGCAAGACAAGGCAAGGCAACGCAAGGGGAGGAGATCAAGGCGAAGCACACGCACAGGGGAGGGCAGAGCATGATAGAGCAAGGCAAGCAAGCAAGGCAAGGCAAGGCAAGGCAAGGCAAGGCAAGGCAAGGCAAGGCAAGGCAAGGCAAGGCAAGGCGAGCTAGGTAACGAGAGACGAGGCTTGGGGGAAGCAAGGCAAGGCAAGGCAACATGAGCATATTGCAAGGCATGGTAAGGCTTGCAAGTCAAGGCAAGGCGATGTAAGATATTGCGAGGCAAGGAAAGCTATTGCAAGGCAAGGGAAGGAATTGCGAGGCAAGGCAAGACATGACAAGGCAAGATAAGGCGGTGCAACTCAAAGCAAGGCGGTATAAGGCACTGCAAAATAAGGGAAGGCACTGCAAGGCAAGCTAAGACATTGCAAGGCAGGGAAGGTATTGCAAGGCAAGCTAAGATATTGAAAGGCAAGCTAAGACATTGCAAGCAAGCTACGACATTGCAATGCAAGGGAAGATATTGCAAGACAAGCTAAGACATTGCAAGCAAGCTACGACATTGCAATGCAAGGGAAGATATTGCAAGACAAGCTAAGACATTGCAAGCGAGCTAAGACATTGCAATGCAAGGGAAGATATTGCAAGACAAGCTAAGACATTGCAAGCAAGCTAAGACATTGCAATTCAAAGGGAAGATATTGCAAGGCAAGCTAAGACATTGCAATGCAAGGGAAGATATTGCAAAGCAAGCTAAGACATTGAGAGGCAAGGGAAGGTATTGCTAAGCAAGCTAAGACATTGCAAGGCAAGGGAAGGTATTGCAAAGCAAGCTAAGACATTGCAAGGCAAGGGAACGCATTGCAAAGCAAGCTAAGACATTGCAATGCAAGGGAAGATATTGCAATGCAAGGGAAGACATTGCAAGGCAAGGGAAGACATTGCAATGCAAGGGAAGATATTGCAAGGCAAGCTAAGACATTGCAAGGCAAGGTTGTGTATTGCAAGGCAATGGAAGACATTGGGAGGCAAGGGAAGGCAAGTCTGAGCAGGGAAAGGTAAGGGCATGCGAGGCAAAGCGTTGCAATACAAGATTAGGCAAGGCAAGGCAAGGCAAAACAAATTCAGGGCAAGGCAAATAGGCGTCCATGGGCGCCCGCGTATGTTTACGTTGTCAGTTGCGTGCATGTGTGTTGGGTAGAAATTTGTTCTCAAAGAACACACAGGGCGAATGGTTGGTTGTTGTAGCGCGGGTGCGTTAGGGGTCATCATGTGTGTGTGTGTGTGTGTGTGTGTGTGTGTGTGTGTGTGTGTGTGAGAGAGAGTGTGAGAGAGAGAGAGAGAGAGAGAGAGAGAGAGAGAGAGAGAGAGAGAGAGAGAGAGAGAGAGAGCTAATTTACCTCTGAATAAAAGCAAAGAAACAAAGGGGTTGGGGGTGTTTTTGAGTGGGGTGGAAAAAAATGGAAAGTCACCGATCTTAATCTAAAGCAGCAACTCTTGGAGAGCCCTTACCTTCAACATCCT
>JADBJO010001791.1:17500-22500 GCA_016801955.1 Conus betulinus | reverse complement strand
ATTGTATTGTATTTCATTACATTGTATTGTATTTCATTGCATTGCATTGTCATTGTATTATACATTGTATTGTATTTAATTGTATTGCATTGCATTGTAGTGCATTGTATTGTGTTGTATTGCATTGCATTGTGTTGTATAGGTTTTATCGTTATGTCATTGTGCCGTATTGTGATGATGATGTATTCTACTGTATAGTTATTGTATTGTTCCATAATGTATGGTGGTGTAAGTGTATTGCATTGCTCTCGTTGCATTGCAGTGTCTTGTATCGTCATTGTATTGTATTGCACTGTATTGTACTGCACTGCACTGTCTTCAAATGTGATGAATTGCAGGTGTTTTAGTTCGTTGTATTCTGTTGCCTTATACTGCATTGCACTGGATTGTAGTGTTGTAGTGAAATCTGTGCGATGGATCACATTGTATTATACTACATTGTTTCGTGACTGAACAAGGCTGTATAGTTTTGCACTACACGGTCTTGTGTTGTGATTGTATCATCTTGCATTGTATCTCATTGCGACGTGTTATACTGTAGTGTACATATTACATAGCATTCTATCGCATTGCATTGCACTGTATGGGATTGTGTTGTATGGCACCATACTGCGTTATATTGCAATGTATTGCAATGCACGGCGTTGTCTTGTATTCCATCGCATTATCTTGCATGGCATTGCGTTCCTTTGCGTTGCATTGTTTTGCATTTCGTTGCATTGTATTGTAATGTATTGCATTGCATAGTATTGTATTGTATTGTATTGTATTGTATTGTATTGTATTGTATTATGTGTTGACACACATCGACGAGCGAGAAGCTCTATAGATGTCTGGAGGGCCTCCGCCGTATAGCAGCCTTCCTCAGTGCCTCTGGAGTTCCTGTCTGAGTGTACAAGGAAGAAAAAGAAGTCTTATGAGCGACATTCAGAATGCCGTCCCCAGGAAGAACATTACGCCACAGTACAGTGCCACATATATTCCCCACTTCCAACATCTCCCCCACCCTCCATCCTTCTGCCTGTGTCTGTTTCTGCTGGCCTATTAAACGCAATGTTCCCACAGAAGTTCGCCCGGGTCAGCCAATCTTGTCGTGGCTTCTATAACGTGCGCTACGCACACGCAGCTGCAAACAGGACCTCGGTTTAGCATTCAGACCACAACTTTAGATCTAGTGGAAAGTGAGGGGGGGGGGGGGGGGGGGGGGGGGAGGGGAGGGACTGTCCTGAGAATTGAACCTAGGACACGTGTTCTCTTGCTTTCGAGATGAGTGAGTTGCCCGCTGGACCTCCCTTGCCACCAGTTTTTGAGGTGTGTAGATGGTAAATTGACAAACAGACGGAAGAACTTTCGCTTTGGAAAACAATGTCATCAACAACAGTATTCACACACACACACACACACACACACACACACACACACACACACACACACACACACACACACACACACACACACACACACACACACACACACACACACACACACACAAATACTAAAAACACATTCTCTCTCTCACACACACAGACCACAGACACACGCAGACACACAACCAAACGAAGAAAAAAAACACACACACACACACACACACACACACACACACACACACACACACACACACACACACACACACACACACACACAGCGAAAGAGGTACTTGATTCTTTGATCATCAGTTGTGCAGGGAAACCGCCAAGGCGCGCAGGGTTCGCGTCCGGTTTTCTTGATTCCGTTTACGTTCGCTCTTTAGTGCCAGAGGACACCCGATGACCCGGCATACAGACAGGATTTCCTCATCTCTGTTTTCTTTAATGAGAAGACAGCGACGCCAGACCCTCGGGAGACATGGGCAGAATGGACGGAAACCAGTCATTAGGACTGCTGCTGGCCAGGCCAGTGTGGGAATCGTACGCCATATACCCTCTCCCAAGTTCTTTCTCCAGGTTCTTCAGGGTGGGGGGTCGGGGGTTGGCGAAGAAGAAGACTAGGGGACGGTGCCAGCGGGTACGGTTGAGAGCCGTGATCATTGTATGCTGGAAAAACGGCAGGAAGGGTGGTAGTGGGTGTTGGATGCTTGCCAGTTGTTGTCAGACCCCTCTGAGTGCTTCCAATAAGCGTGAAGCTCTGTGACTGTCAAATAGAGCACAGGTCGAAAACCGCGAGTCTGGAATTGTCGTAAAGCGCGAATTTTAGTCGAAAAGAGCGATTGGCAAGTTTCTCAGAGTGTGTTGACCGCATCTTGAAAACTTTTATAAACGACAATGTCGGTAGTTCCATTAAACTAGTCGCAAACTATAGTACAGATCTGTACACAATGCTATTAACGGATAAAAATCTCCATTTCAACTGGTTGGGTTTTAACTATAGGAAAGATCGCTACACAAAAGCTACTGACGGACACAGTCTCCGTCTGATTCAGTTGGCTGGTTTTAACTGTGCTAAAGATCTCTACACAAAGCTACTGACGATAAAATCTCCATCTTAGCTGGTTGGGTTTTTACTATAGTAAAGATCTCTACACAAAGCTATTGACGAATAAAATCTCCATCTTAGCTGGTTGGGTTTTAACTATAGTAAAGATCTCTACACAAAGCTGCTGACGGATGAAGCCTCCATTTCAGCTGGCTGGTCTCCAACCATGGTAAAGATTCTGCTCACAAAGCCGCTGATGGTCAAAGGTTGTGATAACCGCCATGTTATCCCCCACCACCATCCCCCAAAAACAAACAAACAAACAAACAAACAAACCAACCAACCAACCAACCACACTCACACACATACACACACCTGCCACTCAATCTTACCCTTTTCTTTCCCTGTCTGTCTTCTGTTTGTTGTCTTTAAATGCTTGGAGGTTATGTCCTTCAAAGGAAAAAGAAATTGTCAGAGAAACGGAAGGGAAATTCTGTATGAGTTGGGCCAGCCTTTATTTCAATAGAAATTACGTTGCCGACCGGCTCCTACCCAGAATCGAGTTAACTGTGCGCTCAGTTGGGAAGACTGGGACCACACAGTAGAGTTTCACCCACTTAACGGATGCGTCTCTGAGGGTATTGCTCTAATGTCCTGACCAACACTGCGAGTGTTTGTATCTCTCGGGCCTGGTTGACACCGGGATGTACTATTATGAACGTAAGCGCAGAGTACAAACCTGCCATACAGTCTCAGGCCAGAATGGAAATCCGTAGCATCATCAACATCCTCCTCACCTTTGCTCGCATGGTGACTTCACTTTTCAGTTGCCTGTCCTCGTCTGTTCCTTGGGTTTGGTTCTGTCGAGGTCACTGGCGAGCTCGTGGATACTGTCGTTGGGACGGACGTGGTGGGCGCCCTCCAGAGGGAGACCTCACTCACGCTGGCTCTGTAGCTATTATCGTCAGTAGGTGACTGAGTAGATGGCGTCCTGCGTACGCACCAATGCAGTGCCTATTCTGCAGTGCAGTGTCTCCTCTGGTGGGTTGCCTCATGACGACTTGACATTAGTTGCTCAATGTAGATTATCGGTCCTGTGGCTGTGAAGGGAAGGAGGGACGGAATCACTGGCGCTGGCACAATGCAAATGAGGTGAAACACACTTGCAAAAGATTTGTCAGTATCACGCCATGAAATCTCATATTGTAAACACCTGTAGTCACCAGCCCTACCAAAACAACCCTGAGAAACTGAATACAGATCTTTCCTGCTGTCCCCAGCCATCTTGCGAACAGACAGATAATAAACAAACAGACAGACAGACAGACAGTCAGTCAGAAAGACAGGCAGACAAGATTCACAAACAATGCCTGAAGCAATACCCTGCTCCACAAGAAGAACAAGAACAAGAACAAGGAAACAACAACAACAACAACAACAAATAAGCCACAATTTATGGCATGTCACATGCACGGAAATCAGAAAGCAAAAACAAAATGCACAAAAAAAACATAATAGACGGAATTCGTCTACATTCTGCGACCGAATCGTTAAGAACAACTCTCTCTCTCTCTCTCTCTCTCTCTCTCTCTCTCTCTCTCTCTCTCTCTCTCTCTCTCTCTCTCTCTCTCTCTCTCTGTATGTATGTATGTATCTTTTCTAAACGTCTCTCTCACTTCCTTCTTCTCTGTATGCATTTTTATTATGTCTCTCTCTCCCTCTCTCTCTCTCTCTCTCTCTCTCTCTCTCCACACACACACACACACACACACACACACACACACACACACACACATATATATATATATATATATACATATATAGATATATACACACACACATATATATATATATATATATATATCTATATATATTATATATATATATAAGGCATATATTATGACCTAGACAGGACAAAAGAGGAAACACACGACAGACAGTGAGAATATCTACGTGACATTACGCAATTCGCTTTCCATCCTTTTCGGAAATTCCAGTCTTGACGGATGATGGAGAAGGAAGGGGAGGGGGGGGGGGGGGGGGGGGAGGGGGGAGGGAGGGGGGACGGACGGGGAAGTGGTGAAAAAAAGAATCAATCAGGAAACAGGCACAGAGTTTATCAGGACAAGACATGCACGGCAAAGTCTTATGCGGTGTAATTCAATATATCACAAAACAATAGCCCCCACCCCCCACCCCCACCCCCCTCACGGCAGAAAATCGGGTTAATTATTAATGGAGACACCTCCGTCTGTGTCTCTTCACTGGACATACACTGACCAAATCTGGACAGAAGAGACTCAAACGAGAGGACTGAGACATGTCACGTTCTTGTGACTGGAGAACACAGCTGTTGTTCGTCGTCCATTCATACGATCCACGTGTTATCGAAAAAATGAGATGAGGGTGAAAGGGGGGGGGGGGGGGGGGGGGGGGGGGGAACGAGGGGGGGGGAGGAGAGAGAGGGGAGGGTAGTGGCGGTGGTGAGGGAGTTAGGGAATGAGGAATAGGTGAGGGGAGAGGTGAGGGGAATTGTCCCAAATGCTGGAAGGAGAGAGATGTTGAGGGCGGGGAGGGGGGTGGGGGTG
>JADBJO010001791.1:7500-10000 GCA_016801955.1 Conus betulinus | reverse complement strand
TTTCATAGAATTTGCTCTCCATTGCGACATTTTGCGTCGTATTAGCGCTCGCTTGAGTCGACATCCTCAGTCCACTCAGCTGTGTATGGGTTGATTAGCCTGTTCTTCTTTAGAGGCGGGGGAGAAGGAAAAGCGGCAGAGAGGGTGGGGGGGGATGCATACCCATCCACCCACCTACCACGCTACCCACCCCCCACTCATCATTACACAGGCCCCCTGTGAGTAGTGGAAATATTCAACATCTCGCTCCCCTAGCCGCTACTAAATTGGAGTGGCAGGCGTTGGGGGGGGGGGGGGGGGGGGGGGGATGGCAAAGGCGGAGGGCGAGGGCGGAGGAGGTGAGGAGGGAGTAGAGGGAAACGCGTTCTTCTTTTACCAACACAATCGTAATCATTGTTCAAATGGCACACATCGTTGTTGAGGAAGAGAAAAGGCATGACAAAGGTAACAGTGTACTAGAAGTGGTGATGACAACTTAGATTTAGACTTAGACGCGCGCGCGCGCGCACACGTACACACAACACACACACACACACCCACACACACGCACACGCACGCACGCACACACACACACACACACACACACACACACACACACACACACACAGGGCCCGGATCTTTTACATCAGCCCTCAAGACAGTTCTGTCTGTTGTCTGTAGTCGGACAGTCTTTGTGTTGCGCAGGGTTGTGAACACACGACCCACAGGGACATTGCAAACACAGTGTTGGAACACGTTCAGGCAGGACATTTCTGTGGCCATCCAGCAGTCGACAGTGGCCAGTTCTGAGACGCTAGTTTGCTACTATCTCTAGAAGTAATAATATAATAATAATAATGACAATTTCTATAGCGCCCATCCTAAGAACGAAGGCTACACGGCGCTTTACAAGTTTTAAAATTCAACATCTAAAAAACATAAGCAGAACACGCGCGCGCGCACACACACACACACATACACACACACACACACACACACACACACACACACACACACACACACACACACACACACACACACTTCTGCATTCACAAGTCATAAACCTACACGCACACACGCACACAGCTTACTCGCGCGCGCGCGCGCGCGCACGCACGCACGCACGCACACACACACACACACACACACACACACACACACACACACACACACATTGGAACAGAATGTTGCATACAGAAACACACTATATGACACGGTGAACAGCTCATTTGTACACGGGCAAAGTGTGCAAGTGACATGTAGTAATGTAGTAATATTTCAGGTGGTATCCTGCAACCTGCGTTTTGAACAGATACGTTTTAAGCGCAGACTTGAAAGTCGGGAAGGAGGGGTAGCATGACATGGATGGAAAGGTAGTGAATTCCAGAGTATTGCCGCAGAAAATATGAATGCTCTAGAACCGTGCTGCTTTCGGTTATTTGAAGGAATTCGAAACATTCGGCCATCAGAGTGAGAACGGAGGATCTAGGGGACGTGTAGGAATATATATCTCGAAGCGATCAGACAGACAGGTAGGCGCTTCACCTGTTTCCTGTTTGATCATATTAATGGTTCCTGTTTGATCATATGAATGGTTCCTGTGTGATCATAGTACCCCAAGAACAAGTGCGTCAAGCCATTAAGCAGCACATGGAACAACAAAGCGATCCAAATAAAAAGAAAAAAAATGACGGCAGTGGAACAGTCAGGTTGGACGTTGCCATCCTCCGATGGCCAAATCACAGGGGCTTCATGTCATCTTCAAATTGATACGACTGACCCCCTGCGATTAGATGAGTGAAAGCAGAAAGAGAGAAACAAATTAAAAAAAAGAAAAGAAAAGGAAAAAAAAAAAGAAAGAAAGGAAGGAAGGAAGGGAGAAAGAAAAAGGCATCGATTAAAAAAAAGCGAAGGAAATAAGGAGAGAGAGAGAGAGAGAGAGAGAGAGAGAGAGAGAGAGAGAGACAGAGAGAGACAGAGAGACAGAGAGACAGAGAGAGACAGTGAGAGAGAGAGAGAGAATAAAAAGGCAAAGGAAAAAAAAATGAAGGAAAGTGATCATTAGAGGCTGAGGAAGTGTGTGTGTGTGGGGGGGGGGGGGGGGGGGGGGGGGGGGGGGGGGGGAGGAGGGTACAGGGTGGAAGGGGGAGAGGGGGATGGGGTGGGGGTGGGGGGAAGGGGCGGCAGGAGTCAAGGGTGGGAGGTGACGAACGTGAAGTGTCGAGGCCATCATGTTCCCCCCCCCCCCCCCCCCCCCCTTTCCCTCAGGCCACAGGCCAGACGTCAGGCCATGATGACCTCTTCACCCCCCCTCCTCACCCCCCCCCCAATCCCCCCTACTACCACCCCCGCCCACCTCCACCTTCCCCTACTCCCCCCCCCCACCCCCAACATACACGCACACAACACACCCTTCTCCCATTTCTCTTTTCATCACAAATGCATGACAAGTACTGACATCAGTGTACGAGGCGAAATTTTCCCGTTTCCCCCTCCCCACCCTCAACTTCCTCAACAACCC
>JADBJO010001791.1:2500-5000 GCA_016801955.1 Conus betulinus | reverse complement strand
AACAATATGACGATGTACTGACATTCGTTAATTAAAAAAAGAAGACTGGTCGCCAAGTAACAAGATGCAATGGCTTTGCTTATGCAGTGCAGGAAACTGTTGAAGGACGGAGACGCAGGGAAGACACAGAAAAAGTATGGTTTACAGCTTTACAGAGTGGCCGGGAGAATCATTTGCAGAGACTCAGGCTTTGGTACACAGCGGATAAATCTGGAGAAACCTGGTGACTGGTCTTCAGAGTGTTACCCCTATACAGTGATTCCACTACAGAAAAGAAGAAGAAAGAAGAAGAAGAAGAGAAGAAGAAGAAGAAGAAGAAGAAGAAGAAAAGAGAAGAAAAGAAGAAAAGGAGGAGGAGGAGGAGGAAGAAGAGGAGAGGAAGAAGAAGAAAAACTGAGGAAGAGAAGCAGAAGAAGAAGAAGATGATGAAAGAAGAAGAAGAGGAGGAGGAAGAAGAAGAAGAAGAAAAGGAGGAGAAGAAGAAGAAGAAGAAGAAGAAGAGAAGAAGAAGAAAAGAAGAAGAAGAAGATGAAGAGGAGGAGGAGGAGGGGGAGGAGAGAGGAGCAGCAATAGGAGGAGGAAAGAAGAATGCTCTGATGTGGAGGCAGGGGGGTAGGGCGGTCATGCTGCTGTGCCCCAAGGTCCCCCAGGTCTATGCCATCCCCAATCCCCCGCAGGTCTATCAAGTCCCCCCAGGTTTATTTGTCCCCTATGTCTATATGTCCAGGTGTGGGAGGTGGGGGGGGGGGGGGGGGGGGGGGGGCGGGGGTTTGCAACGAACAGGTTCATATCTGGGGGGAACGCGTCATAGACCGGTTGGCCCCTGGAGCTCAGGGCCTGTTTTGTGGGTCACACGATCACGGGGCGATTTTCTAAACGACCAGCCGTGGTCGACGTACCGCGGTTACTCGGGCGATTTACACTTCAACCCACACTGAAACAGACGGAAATTAAAACAAAGAAAAAAAAAAATACTGTTCCGCCCGAAGAAAAGAGACAAACAAATCACAACAAATAATTAGTTTGTCTCTTTCCTTCATGTGGAATCGTCATTTTTTCTTGTCACGATGTTTGAAACAGTTGGCACCGGCGTAAGTACTAAAACCGTTTGCAAAACAACAAAAACCGTTTTGACCTGGTCATATATACTTGCTGGATAGCAGAGTGCCGACGCTCCCATGACTGCCGGATCGACCCGTGAAAGTACGTCTGGAATTCTGTGGAAAAGCCAGCACCGGTTTATTTATTTAGAAAGATGGGATGCCAAATGCACACCCTTCTGTTGGTCGTTGTTTTCGTGACGTGGAGTCGTTACAAAGAGAAGAACGCAGACACAACGCTGTCATGTCCTTGACACATGTACATGCAAAGTGTACAAATGCGACCTGTAGGCGGTTTTTTTTTTTTTTTTTTTTTCTCTTTTTTTTTCGTTTTTTTTTTTTTTTTTTGTAGGCTTTTTTTCTCTTTTTTTTTTTTGTTTTTCTTTTTTTTTTTTTTTTAGTTTCTTATAAATGGGTTGGGGTCCTGCCCAAATTTGAATAAGCATAAGCAGTTTTTTTTTTTGTGTGTTTTTTTTTTTTTTTTTTTTTTTTTTTTTTTGTGTTTTTTTTTTTTTTTTTTTTTTGTTTTTTTTTTTTTTTTTCTTTGCGCTCCACGGTAGACGCTCTTATGAATTATAACGAAGCTATTACGCCTAATGGTAGCAAGTTGCCTGACAGGTACAAATTTTTTGCTAGAAAAAACAGGCGATGGACCATCGGAAAGTAAATTCTGGACAATTGCAAGACTTGTAGCACTAATGACTAATTTAATTAGTAATCTGCTAATTTAATAATATCTAATAATAATCCGTTTTTCCGTTTTGTTTTTCGTTTTTTTCCTTTTTTTCCCTCTTATTTCCTTTTTTTTTTTCTCGTTTTTTTTTTTTCTCTCCTAGATCAGTCTGATCTGTGATTAACTTGTTTATGTTCGGGCAGAGGAGAGCAGTAGCATTTCTTTGTTAAGCGTCTAGATGCTCTAAATGATCGCCTCTAATGTCTCTCTGGTCTCTCACCGTCTCTTTCCCTTCTTTCTCTATCTCTCTCTGTGGGGGGTGTGCTGTGTGTGTGTGTGTGTGGGCTGTGTGGTGTGTGTGTGTGTGTGAAAAACTCGAATTTGTTTTAATCTGCAATACCTAATTATAACGTTTGTATTCCGCCCCTCGCTTTGACATTTTCGTTTGCAATTGGCTTACTGACCCCTCTCTCGTTTCGTTTGCATTGGGATTAATGTCCTCTCTCTCTCTCTCGGGTCGGCTCTCTCTCATCTCCTCATCACTCCCAAATCTGCTCTCGGATCCTCGTCGCATCCTCTCCTCTCCATCTCTCGCCGTCCTCCCTCTCCCTCACCCTCCCCTCCCCCGTCCCCACCCCCCCCTCCCCCTCTCCACCCTCTCTCCTCCCTCCTCTCCCTCTCCCTCTCTCCCTCTCCTCTGCCTCTCTCTTCTCTCTCCCCACCCCTC
>JADBJO010001790.1:367500-375000 GCA_016801955.1 Conus betulinus | reverse complement strand
GACGCGGCGCGGCCCCCTCAGAGTGTGAGGCGTTAAGGGCCAGAACTCCTGCATGAAAAGGGAGGCTAGAGGCGAGGGGTCTCCTCCAAAGACCAGGGTCAGGAAGGACGTGGGGATGCCTGGAGGAGGGGACGAAGAAGAAACCATGGAATAGGGAATCAGAACAGATAGATAGAGAGAGAGATAGATGGATAGATAGATAGATAGATAGATAGATAGATAGATAGATAGATACGTGATCTCTAATATCTCAGATCAATATCAGTGCTCAGCGACACCAAATTTGCTGGTGAATGCAATAAGATGACGCCGGCAGAGGGTATACCTTGACTGCATTGGGAGGCGTAAAGATGCCCCAACACCTGCCTTAGTTTTGGAATAAGCATCATGGGACGTCACGCCCTGGACGATGAGACTCTAACGGGTTGAAGTTGTTTATTCTGTGTGCACAGCAGGACTTCTCCATCACCAACACCTTCCAGCATATGGAAAGGTAAGAAAAATGCATGCAACCTCCCTCAGAGCAGTGACACTCGTTATCGTTGGCCAGAGACACAGGCATAATGTGCACATCAGGCATTGTACGAGAGAAGGTGAATGCTGATCTGATCACTCTGGAGCAAGACGAAAATTCAGCAAGCTTAGAGGAAAGATCAACAAAAAAAACTCATCTGAAGAAGCTGAACATCACTTACACATGCCCTAGCAAGGCGATGTTTCAAGGAGAAAGGTCCGGGAGCCTCTGACGGCGAGAAAGTGAAGCTGTGGGCCAACATGCAAAAGAAAGAAAAACATGAAAGACATTCAGAGTCCAGTCAAGGTTCTGGAAGAGCGTGGAGTTCCCAGCATCGAGTGTGTACTCTTAAAGAGCGATGGGCAGGACATGGTGTTCTCATAGAGGACAGCAGGATACCCAGCTGGGAACACCATGCTCTTCGCTGATGCCGATGAGGAACCATGTGCAGGCGGGTACAGACTCACGCTGCAAATGTCCTTACGGCAAACAAAAACAACATGCAAGGCGCCACGTCGCTGCGTTCATTCCCTCGCAATGTCTGCTGCCGACTGTGTGTCTGTGAAACCAGGCCTCTGTTCCCACTTGAGGAACCACTTTGGCAAATAACCTGCCTGCCAAATCGGTTGCCGAAGCGACAAGAGAGTCCATCAATATTTCATGAATGCCGGTTGTCAAAAATTGCAGTTACGTTTTTGCTTTTGACGTTCGGTTTGAAATGATCTGTCCTTTCTTCCTTATCTTTGAATCTGTTTTATGCCTCTCTCTCTCTCTCTCTCTCTCTCTCTCTCTCTCTCTCTCCTCTCACTCTCTCTCTCTCTCTCTCTCTCTCTCTCTCTCTCACACACACACACACACACACACACACACACACACACACACACAACGTGTGTGTGTGTGTGTGTGTGTGTGTGTGTGTGAGTGTGTGTGTGTGTGTGTGTGTGTGTGTGTGTGTGTGTGTGTGTGTGTGTGTAGATGATGGAATGGGAGGGAGTAGTGAATGTAAGGGGAATAAACAGACAGACAAAAGCAAACTAAAAGAAATCTTTATATTAAAAAAAAGGATCCAGCCTAAGAAGAGAAATCGCTGTAAATGTCTATAAGTATCCGTTAATTTCAGAGTCAGTAAATAACTCTGCTGTTTGTAACATTTCTCACTTCTGTGCGACATTTCAAACGCATTCTACGTTTTTTTTTTAACATTGAATTCAGACTTTGATATAAAACAGGTTAAGAGTGGACACTTTAAAACCATTTATCAGCCCTTACGTTGGGTGGGCATAAGCACAGAGTTTGAGAGAATCTGGTTTTCTGTGCATGTACCTTGCATTTGTCAGTCAAACTTGACGTGTCTTGGAGAGGGTGAAATTTCTATTTCTGTGGCAGGTATTCCCTGTACATGCACGTTTTCAATAGCGAATTTAGTTAATGCCTATCAAGCCTTCAAGAACACTGTGGAAGATTTCTCATGACATCGTCCCTCGTTTGTTAGCTGTTTCCTTACAGTCATTGGCCCCAACGTGACGGGACCCAGCAAACATGTATTCTAGTTCATTTTCAAATAATGTTATGCGTCAGATGTTTCACTTTAAGAGAGTCTCTGCTTACATAGGAGTCCACGTTTTTCACACGACATGGGACACACATTGAGACAACATAAAACAGGACTTTGAAAATCGTGTGGTTTCACACATATAAAACTGTCACATGTATAACATGCAAGCCGGGAAATACAAACAACCACACTCTCTCTCTCTCTCTCTCTCCTCTCTCTCTCTCTCTCTCTCTCTCTCTCTCTCTATCTCTCTCTCTCTCTCTCTCTTCCCTTGCTTGGCTACCAGCAAGAAGCATTGCATCAGAGGTCTAAACATTTTCTTTTACTTTTTTTGAAAGAAAACAGTTAACAGTTCCTGGTGTAGGACTTCCAACGTCTTGGGAATGTATGCTGAACACTCTGTGGCAAGAACTATCGCTGTCGTCATTTAACATTGAAGGAAGAGGAGCACAGACTGTCGTCGTGTTGCGTTTGAAAGAGCCGCCAAGTCAACCCCACGCCGCGCACACCGGTCAAGACAGCACTGTCGTCTACCGCAGGAAATGTCCTTGACAGATTTCCAGGGACAGGAGACGGGCTGAGGTGCACGGAGCAGTGACAAAACAGAAGGCAAGTCCTACATCATCCCCCTCTGGTTTGTTTCTCCCAACGCCTCCAAGTTTGTTTGATGACATGGAAAATGACACCGAGTCGGGACATTTTACATGATGACAGTCTTGCCTGTGTAGAGGAGAATGTGCACGTGAGTGTAATTCAGCAGCGCTGTCCATCATCTGCTGCTGCGAAGGACTCATCCTCAGCTTATGTGAGTAAAATGACAACGGTGGTATTTTACAAACTGTCAGATGAATACACAAACGCTGACGTTGAAGACTTGAAAATAATCGCAGTCAGTTACACTAAGTGGCACCTAAGTTACGCCTGCCCTTACATCTACAGGAGACTGAAAGCAGAGAGCGAAGACACATGCAACAGCAACGCGGATGTCTGTGAATCAGATGACACAATACACGTGACTGTGTCTGATCTGTACAAACCATCACGAAATGTTCTGAGATACATCAGAGCGAATGGACGATCTTATCGGTAGTTTTTCAAATCAGACGGAGAGGACACGTGTGACAGTAGTGCTGGTAATGATGGAAATCCTAAGTTCGAACCATGTATATTTCCTTTATATCTAAGCTTGTTCTGACCCAGACATGGTTATTAAGAAGTTTTGCTTCAGATGTAACCGTAAGGCCGCACATTCTCTATTGCCATTTAAATGTGCGATGACAGATCTGCTTTGAAAGGAAATCTTGTAGAAGTGTTAAGAATGTTGATGTTTGTTGTTAGCTGTTAACTTTTTCTTATCACTGTGCCGAAGCCTTTTGGAGCCAACGACTGCAGAGTTGTTCTACTGTGGTCAGCAGATTAACCACGCTATGAACTGTATTGCCTTGATTTGGATTCCATGTTATGATGCTGACATCTATTGTACAACAGTAATATCGTTTGAATATCTTCCCCTTATTTCACACCCCAAACCCTCATTCGCCCCATGGGAATGGGCTCAAAGCTAATACATTCAAGGTTCGCATTCGCATTCCTCTCTCTCTCTCTCTCTCTCTCTCTCTCTCCTCTCTCTCTCTCTCTCCTCTCTCCCTCTCTCTCCATCTCTCTCTCTCTCTCTCTCTCATCTCTCTCTCTCTCACACACACACACACACACACACACACATGCGCGCGCGCGCGCGCACGCGCGCGGACGCGCGCGCACGCGCGTACGCACGCACATGCCACATGCACATATGCAACGTATGCACGAACACACGCACACAAACTACACACACCACACACACACCCACCACACCACACACACACACACACACACACACAGGATGTACAAAACAAATTTACAAACACAACTCCAGCTGAACTTTCTAAGACCAAGTCATCGTTTAAAACTCTGTTCATGATTGAAACGCCACATACCACATAATCTTTTCATTCTGATTATCTTGTCTCCGAGTCAAGACATTGATATTGTTATCTCTCTTTAGAACATTGTCATTGTTATCAAATTCAGCTCGACATTCTCTCGAGGAGGTACACTAACACAATTCGATCAGCTGAAACAGGTGTGATTTTTCTGCTACATATTTTTCTTTGGACAAGTCATTTGTGTGATTACTAATGATCTGAATATATAAACTGAGTTTTGAGTTTTCCTCCGGATATTTACTCTTTGATTCTTTGGTATTCATTACGTTTCTGAGTGCCCAGTGTGTGTGCGTGTGTGTGGTGTGTGTGTGTGTGTGTGTGTGTGTGTGTGTGTGTGTGTGTGTGTGTGTGCGTGCGTGCATGCGTGCATGTGTGTTGTGTATGCATGTGTGTTTGTGTGTGTGTGTGTGTGTGTGTAGGAAAGAGAGAGAGAGAGAGAGCACGAGCGCATGCGCATGTGTGTGTGTGGATGTGTGTGTGGTGTGTGTGTGTGTGTGTGTGTTGTGTGGTGTGTGTGTGCGTGCGTATGTGTGTGGCGTGCGTGCGCACGCGTGCTATGGTGTGGTTGTGTGCGTGTTGTAAATAAGTTCACAGCTCCTAAGTAGTCCTTTTTTACAACAGTTAAGGAACGTACACTTTGTTTTTTTTTCCTTCAGCACGTTTTTCTGTATATCATTGTCCTCTCATTCTTACAAATTAATCTCTCTCTCTCTCTCTCCCTCTCTCCTCTCTCCTCATCTCTCCTCTCTCTCTCTCTCCTCCTCTCTCTCTCTCTCTCTCTCAGAAAGTCAACACACATCTCTATTTTTTTCCCCCCCTAAATTCACTATAAACCTCAGAGCAATCCCGTTACAAGTCTCTGAACCCCATAATCTGTATTTCATGTCAGTAACACCCAACCAGCCCACTACCCAGGACATGGCTTTAATCCTTTTCCTCCTCCTCCTCCCTCCCTCCCTCCCTCCCTCCCACCCCATCACCACCACCACCACCACCCCCCTCTCAACCCCCACCTCTTGGCTTGCTTGTCACTCATCCTCTCCTCCCCTCCTTCTAATCCAATCCCTTCGAAGGAAATCCTGTTTGGCTGCTGTGAGTGGGAGTTAGGCTGAACTCGATCAACACCAAACTCTGGACAAAACGCGCGTGAATCCTTTTGACAGCTCTCCGTTCCGTACATGTGGCCTCCGCTCAAGAGGGTTTCGAAGAGTGGTGGATCAAAAGAATCCCTCCCCCTCCTCCCCCCCCCCCCCCCCCCCCCCCCCCCGCGCGCCCTCCTCCCCTTCCCCCCTGCCACCCCCCCCCCCCCCCTCCCCTGCCCCGCCCAGTATCGTTGACACCTTTCTTGCTTGTGCATGATTTCCCACGGGCAAACTCCAAAACCCTGGTTTAAAGGAAGGAATAAAAGGAAAATAAGCGAACCATCGAGGAAACAACAACAACAACAACAAAGTGTTTTATGTGTGATCGTCTAAAATCGTATTCGGATCTCACTTGACACTGGCCACAAACTGACCCGTGGCGTTGCAATTATGCCGATTCGCAAAGCAGATCACACTGATAAGGAGAAGGGTTTGTTGGTGTGTACATTCGCCAAAGCTGAGAGGAAAGAGAGAGAGAGAGAGAGAGAGGAGAGAGAGAGAGAGAGAGAGAGAGAGAGAGAGAGAGAGAAGGGCTCTGTTCCTGATATGGTTGCTACAGCATCAAGACGAAGTAATGCGAGCGAGTGCGAGTGGGCGCGCGAACACGCGTGCGTGTGTGCACGTGTGTGTGTGTGTGTGTGTGTGTGTGTTGTTGTGTGTGTGTGTGTGTGTGTGAAGAGAGAGAGGAGAGAGAGAGAGAGAGAGAGAGAGAGGTGACAGTTTTTGGATTTGTTTAAAACTTCATTTTACCAAACGCCATGGAATTTTAGAAATTTAAAAAAAAAGAGGGCAACTCTCCTCGAATAGCAGCTTTCTTCAATTATTGGAATTAAAATAAAAAAGACACACAAAAGCTAATATATAAGACTGAATCATTAGATCTTCACTCCAAAACAACAACAACAAGCATAACCGATATGAAAGATGGAGCTGTGTAGATTTTCATTCCAAACCCTGACATAAAGGCCATTTATATCTCCCTTGGCCGGTTTTCTTCCAATCGATCTATTTGCTCTATGGTCATCGCTGAAAAGTTTTGTTTGCGCAGCGTCGTACATATTGTGTTTTAATACACACATAAGTAATCAAGTCCATGTTTCAGCTCTTTTGCTTATGATATGTAAAGCTGTGTTTGACGAATTTTTTTTTTAAATGTGTTTTATTCAATTATTTATTTCTTCGTTTGTCTTGTGACTCGTTTGTCCACGTTTCTCTGGGCGGTTCGCTGACATTTATTTAAGATTTGTTTTAGATTTCCGCCTGCAGTCGTTTCACTTTGCAACTAGATTCGTTTATCTAGTCATTCATTTCTTCCTTTCTTTCCTGATGAATGAATGAATGAATCCATCAATCAATCAGTTAATGAATTAATTAATCAAATAATTCATTTTTTCGTTTCTTCATGAACATTTATTCATCTAAGAACTTATAAAGCTATCTATGTATTCATTGATATCTATTTACTCATTTTTCTTTTTGTTGCAACAGTCACAAAACAACTTGTGATATGGTCAAACACATGAGATCAATATGATCCAACCCATTCGTTTCGATCTTTGTTCTGAGTACCTGTGATTCTGGCATTATGTGTACGGTCATTTATGTGTCTGTCTGTCTCACTGTCTCCGTCAGGCAGTTGGTGTGTCTGTCTATGTTTCATTGCAACCTAGACATGTTCGTATTGTGATATATGTACTATGCCTATGGAAATACACAGCGTTAAATAAGGGTTGATTAATGCGTTGCACTGTGTAATGTATATATCAGCGTGTGTCTATGCAGATGTACAAAGTAATGACATAACTCTCTCTCTCTCTCTCCTCTCTTCATCTCCTCTCTCTCCTCTCTCTCTCTGGGTGTTGTGTGTGTGTGTGTGTGTGTGTGTGTGTGTGTGTTTTGTTTGTTGTTGTTGTTGTTGTTGTTGTTGTTGACGTCGTCGTCGTCCTCGTCTGTTCAATCTTTCCTTTCGCTGTTTTTGCAAAACATGTAAGAAAAAAATGATAAAAATGCTATAACAAGAACAACTAGATAGCAGTGTGTTCTCTGGTTAGTTCTTTCATCATGGGCGATAAGCCATTTTAAAATGATCGTTCACGACGGGGGAGAGAGAGAGAGAGAGAGAGAGAGACGTCTAAGCAGTCTTTGTGGTCGAATGCATCCGTTTTCCTGATGAGTCAGTAGTTCTAGCTCATGTTCACATTAATGTCGAGTGGTTTGCGTGGAATACAGCTTTCTAATGAGCTCATCACTTCAGTCCTTCATGAAACGGGAGAGGGTGGGTGACGGGGGTGTAGAAAGACTGAC
>JADBJO010001790.1:350000-360000 GCA_016801955.1 Conus betulinus | reverse complement strand
CGGGACGTTAATAATAAACTGAAGAAAGGAAATCGAAGTACAGGCAGCTCGAAAATGTTTTTTCTTTATTTGTTTATTCATGTGTTTACCTGTTTATTATTTGTTTGTTTATGTGTGTATGCATGTATGTATGTTTGTATGTATGTATGTATGTATGTATGTATGTATATATATATATATATATATATATATTATATGTGTGTGTGTGTGTGTGTGTGTGTGTGTGTGTGTGTGTGTGTGTGTGTGTACATATATATTCTTTTTCTATCTCTTCATGTATTCATTTTCTCTTTATTTTAGTGTTTTGCTACCGTAAACAAAGCACGTCAGATTACAGCTATCATAATCAAATTCTGGACAGAGATACAAGCGGGGGACGCCCCAGCAGAAATCACGCAATACTAATCCCTCCACTCCCTCCCCCTCCCCCTCCTCTCCCCCCCCTCATTTCTCCCTCGCCGAATTCCGCCTCTCGCCCAGCCCTCCCAATGCGTGTGGTCAAGGGATCGGAAATTTTCAGCTCCACCATGTTCAGGTCATGTGACCACCACCACCACCACCACCCCCCCCGCCTGCCCGCCCCCCACCCCCACCCCCCTCCCCCTCCCCTCACGCCCCTTCTCCCGCCTCGGCCCATCCATTAAAGCAAAGTAAAAAAAAAAAAAAAAATCTCTGCGGAATTGTTCTCCATACTACTCCACTTATTCGGAGCAGACTATGATCTAAGGGCTCTGATGCGGTACAAAAGTTATCACCCCTGAAAACAAAATGTCAGCCGTTGACATTATGTACCGAGCGTCCTTGTGAAAATTGTTAACCAGAGCAGATCGTCTCACTGGATGACTCTTCGTACCGACAAGTAACAGATTCATATCTACTGAGGAACAAACTGTCGTCGTTTATGAAGTATACAGTTTGACTGTTCGCTGGTAAGACGTAACTTTGGTCTACAAGATGGAGAAGGTAAGATGCGTTTGTAGCAATGGTGATCGCCGGTGGATTTGAATGCAGCATCTAATTCACTTAGCTAGTAAGTTAATTGATTAATTAAAAGATTGATTGATTGGCTGATTGACTGACTGATTGATGATTGATTGATTGATTGATAAATTAACGTAATCTTTGTCCAGATCAGGTTGAAAAATAAATTCTGGCAGAGAGTACCACAAGGTTAGCATAGGTAAAACGTCACTTTGACCATTCAAACATGAGTGCAAACCACAGATTTACATATTGCGATGGTTCCTTTTTTTTCCCGCAGCCTATACATAAACATGTGACTTGGCAGTACCAAACAACACTCAGGTGCCGAAGTGGCATTCTGTGTCCGGTGACCGGTGACATTTTGTTCCGCAACGCTGGTATAATATGTCACCGGGTGACATGTAGCGCTGTGACATTTTGTATTGCAGCGCTGGTATAGAATATGTCACCGGTGTGACAGTTTGTACCGCTGTGACATTTTGCATTGTAACGCTGTAACGTGTGGTATAGAGTTTGTTACCGCGGGTGACAGTTTGTACCGCGGTAAGAGTTTGTATTGCAACGCCGCGGTAACATTTTCTATTGAGTGTGGCAGTTTTGGTGACAGTTTGTACCGCTGCAGTAACATTTTCTATTGCAAACGCTGGTATAGAGTGTGGCAGTTTGGGTGACAGTTTGTACAGTGCAGTGACATTTTGTAGTGCTACGCTGGTCTATGGCGTTATAGGGTGACAGTTTGTACCGTGGTGACATTCTGTACTGCAACGCTGGTATAGAGTGTTACTGGCTGACATTTTGTTCTGCAACGCTGGTATAATATGACACTGGGTGACAGATTATACCGCTGTGACATTTTGTATTGCAACGTTGGTATAGAATGTCACCGGGTGACAGTTTGTACCGCTGTGACATTTTGTATTGCAACGCTGGTATAGAGTGTTACCGGGTGACAGTTTGTACCGCAGTGACATTTTGTATTGCAACCCTGGTATAGAGTGCTAACAGGTGACAGTTTGTATCGCAGTGTGGCATTTTGAATCGCAGCAGGGCTCCCATGGGACGACGTGGGACAGAGAAACACGTAGGAGGCGACTGTCACCTCCGTTCACGGTTGGGTCTTCAGTAATGGGGGTCAGTGTTCCGAAGACACGACGCTTCATCATCGTGATCCCATGACAATGGGTCGTACGGTGCCATGACAGTGAGTGATCCCCCCACACCCCTTATACCCCAGTGCTCCATTAGGCTTAGAAGGGTTAAAAAGTTTTGTCTGGGTTTCGGTCTTTTTGTTGGTTCGTTTTCGTTTTGATGTGTATCGTTTTTGTTTTTGTTTTGTTTTTTGTTGTTGTTTTTTTTTTTTTTTTCACTTTGCTTCGTTTTGTTTTCATTTTGTTTTATTTTTTTCTTTCTTTTGTTTTGCTCTCTTTTCTTTTTCTTCTGTTCTGTTCTGTTCTGTCCTTTCGATTTTTTTTTTTTTCGTTTTGTTTGGCTCTGTTTTGTTCTGTTTGTTTTCATTGTTTGATTTTTTTTTAGCTTTGTTTTGCTTTGCTTTGCTTTGTTTTTGTTTCGCTTTATGTCGTTCATCTGGAACTATTTCAGGCAGGCTCCGGGACGCCAATGTCCCCCCTGTTTTATCCATCTCTCTGTGTTGGTATCCCTCCCAAACTTTGTACCTATCTTTCTTCTAGCTCTAGCTCTCTCTCTCTCTCTCTCTCTCTCTCTCTCTCTCTCTCTCTCTCTCTCTCGTGTACAAAATCCTTTTCACGAGTTTTACGACTATATATTAAGTGTCAAGTCACACACACACACACACACACACACACAATTCTGTCAATCCCTCTCCCTCCGTCCCTCCCCGCCCCCCCCCCCCCCCCCCCCCCTCTCTCTCTCTCTCTCTCTCTCTCTCTCTCTCTCTGGGTTGCACAACTATTTTGTGTAAAGTCACACCCACACCACACCCATAACTCCCACCTACCCACATACCCACACACACACACACACACACACACACACACACACACACACACATGTGCGCAAGAACACACACACACACACACACACACACACACACACAAAAAGACAGACGCACACACACAAGAGTTGGGGACAAACACCTACTAGATATAGGACTGGCAAGCTCTCGCTTTGTCTGGTCCGTGTTGCTCCGTGCGTCAGGAATGCAAAAGAACAGAGCTCCACATTGATAAACAGACAAGAGCGGGAAGAGAAGTAAAGGACCGAGTCGTGATACACAAACAATTCCAAATGGAACAGGGCGACGCACTGGCTCAGGGGAAATAATACACTGTTGCGAAAATAACTTTATCGCTGATGCGGCACCGCTGTTTTACAGGTGTGTTCCAGTCAGACGTCAATTATGTGGATGACGTAGGGCCAGAGCTTTCGTCCTCAGGCTGTTCTACCTCCCCACTCCGCATCCTCTTCCTCTTGCTCCCTCAACCCCCCCCCCCCCCCCCCCCCCCCCCCCCCCCCCCACCCCCCCCCCCGTCCTCCTTCCCGAAACCAGAGGTTTCATACTGTATTCAACAAATCAAAAGTTTTGGACAAATATCTCAGACTGAGGAAAGGTAATGTAGCATTTTGAAGATCGATAGGAAAAATTGTCAGAGGCCCGGGGAAAGTTTTTGCTTTTTTTCTCTTCTTTTTTTTTTCTATTCGGGTACTCTTATTTACACAAATAAACAAACTAAACGAGAACAACAACAACGACAACAGCAGCAGCAGCAAGAACAACATCGACAAATTAAAATGCGGATTATTGTTGGTAAGTCACTTCTCTGTCGAAGCAAGAGAGCGAAGATGAGGTTCCTGGACAGCGAAACGAATGGAACAAACAAGTTACAAAAACAGACACAACGCGTTTAGCCACACTGATTTTTTTTTTTTTTTAAAGGGATGGCTTGTTACTTAAGAGCTTCATTTGCAACCTAAGGAATCTGTCTTTAGCCTACTGGCTTGACCAGTAAGCAGATGGACCGGACTTTACACTTGTGGTTTCTGTGTACAGCCGGTGCTTCTCTCTTTTGTCATGATTCGTGCCCATGTAAGTCTTGGTTATATTTGTCTTCTTCACGTCCAGATCAGTCGTAAACAGTTACTGAGTATATATACTACCTCCTTTACAACACTTTGTTTTCTTTCGGTCTACTTGCTTTCTGATGGCTTTGTGTTTTCGTTTGTTTTGTTTCGTTTTTTTTTTGTTTGTTTGTTTGTTTATTTAGTTTTGTGTTCGTGTAGGTTGGGTTCAGAGGCTTGGTTTGGAGTAGACCCTCAGAGTTAGTTCGTTTTACGGAAATCGTTTTCACTTGACCGAAGGAAACATGGTAGAAGAACAGCAAGCTAGCTGCGTATTACCGACTGCAAATACCAACTGCAAATCATTTCAGCGTTGTCTGTTAAGAACATAGAAGCAGATCATCGGAGGCAGGGTCACAAACATTAACTGCGATGTCCGAGCTAACCTTAAAAAATGGCTGTGTGAAGTGCCGATTCGTGATTCGTGTGATTTTTTTTTTTTTTTTTAACATCGTGCGCGAATGTGAGAAGATAAGCGGTTTCTCGTTTTTTGTTTTCACTGTCCTGAATGTTATTTGCTTTTGCCTGAAGAAGACCCAAGAGGTCGAAATGCATTGTGCCTTGTCCTGTGCTTTGTTTGTCCATGTCCTTGGCGGTAGGCCTAACTAACCCCCTCTTTTTCTGAATTTCGATTAAAAACGTTTTGTGTGTGTGTGTGTGTGTGTGTGTGTGTGTGTGTGTTGTTTGTTTGTTTTTCTTTGTTTGAATCGGTCGGGTCAGCGTTTGATGTCTTATGCTGAAATAAATCCTATCGTTATCTGTATTAGATCAATCATACCACTACCCAATAAATTTCATCAATGCAATTTGACCTCCTCATGAAGTTAATAAGTCTGTTCACCTGTTGACAAAGTTGTCACTCTCCTGTGTGAGTTCAATTCTTATCCTGGTGGACTACGAACTGTAAATTTTGTTTAACTGCATCTTCGACATACAATATCTTTCCATGTCTAGATTTGTACTTTTTGTTGTATTTTCTTTTTTATCGTCATGCGTTTCTACTACGCTTTGAGTGACTTTTGTTACAGGTCCAGGAATTATGAATTTAAAAAAAAATTCATCTTATCTTTTTGTCGGCTCTTTTTAATATGCGTAAAAATAGGTTAGCATATTTCACACCAAAAAATGGCCGTGTTGTTTCTTTCTGTTTCTTTTCTCGCTTGTTGAGTTTTCTTCTCTTTTTTGTTGTTGTTGATTTCTTTGTCTCTTAAAACAAAAACAAGAAAGCAAGAAAGAAAGCAAGAAAACGAAAACAAGAGCACGATCCGCATAGATCAGCCAAAACACAACCGAACGCGCGCGCGCGCGCGCGCGCACACACACACACACACACACACACACACACACACACACAAAACGGAATGCAATGTGAAAAAAAAAAAAAAAAAAGCGAAACAAGAAGATGAATTTTACACAAATAGGCCTAATACTTTCTCCAGACGGCACAAGCGACAGACACGGAAAGAAATTTAAAAACAAAATGAAAAAGAAAAGAAAAGGACTCCTTCCCAGATCTCTGCCGGTGTGACAGTTGATAAAGAATGAACAGACAAGTGAGGACAGTGTGGAGACAGGGATCGAGAGAGGGGGAGGGAGTGGCGACTGAGACGAGGGTCAGAAGAGGGCTGGATCTTGTCAGGTACAAAGGCTTTGTCGGCGGGACGGAAGTGGGTTGGATTTTGTCACGCACAAAGGCTTATCGGCGGGAGATGTTGGAGGGGGGGGGGGGGGGGGGGGTGTGACAAGGGCGAGGAAGGCGAGAAAAGAGGGGGCAGGGAGAAAAGGTGGCAAGGAGCTACGGGGGGGGGGGGGGGGGGGGGGAGACAAGGGTGAGGAGGGCGATAGCGACCGAGTAAGCTCTCACTCTGGGTTAGGTTGCCCTGTCTTAACACTGAAAGGCCAAAGAGGAAAACGCAAGAATATTTCTGAGGAATAAAAAAAAAAAAAAAAAACGCAATCGAACGCAGAGACCTAGCGTTATGTGTGAAACGATGAGCAAGAAGAAAGAGGAAACGTATCTCTGACAAATGATCAAGAACAGGAATATGTATATCTGACAAATGAACAGGGAAAAAGGCATATTAAAGACAGGACGAGAGACCGAAAGAAAGAAAGAAAGAAGAAAGAAAGAAAAAAAAAGAAAGAAAGAAGAAAGAAGAAAAAAAAGAAAGAAAAGAAAAAGAAAGAAAGAAGAAAGAAAAGAAAGAAGGAAAGAAGAACAAAAGGTATAGCGGATAGATGGGAATTGAACAAATGTTACAGCAAATTATATTAATTAGCAAGACGAACTAAAGGTATCTGACAAAAAACAGCAAGAACAAGAAATTTATGTGGCGAATACGAAAGAAATAACAAACACATATGTGACAGAAAGGTAATAAGTGCAAACGGTATATTTGACAAGTGAATAGGAGAACAAAAGGTACATCGTACAAATGAGCATTTGACAAGTGAATAGGAGAACAAAAGGGTACATCGTACAAATGAGCAAGTAGTAATAACAGACCAAGCTATAACAGAAAGGAAAATAAAAGATTTAATATTTGATACAACATAGCTAAGACGTTTGAAAAAAAAAAAAAGGAAATAGAACAGAAGGTAGTCTGTTGAAATAGTAAGAAGACGAAAGATATGACATCTGAGAAAAATGGCAAAGGGAACACAATTTATCACATGTAACAAAAATAACGGGCAGCAAATAAATAAATACATAGATGAAATGACGAAAATAACACGGGGGACCTAGTGTGTTACAAAAATAGCAAGAACGACACAAACATGCCACGAAAAAGCAAGAACAGTAAGTATGGTATCAACAAAAATCGAATGAAGAATAACAACCATACAGGGAAAAAATGTAAAATGTCTGACAGATGAAAGACCTCTCGTAATATTTTCCTCAAAGTTAGTAAGAGATTTTTGCTGTTCATGCAAGCCCATAGAGAATATATTAGAGCATGAAGATATGTTTTTAGAGTTTTGAAACAAATTGGCAGCTTTTTTTTTTCTTTGATGATCGTGTTAAGAAATTGACTAAAATTCTTTGTTTGTGGTTTTTTTTTATGCGTCTCAGTTTCTTTTTGCCGATATTTACATCGTAAATAACACAAGGCTGTTTGCGATTGTTTGTAACGCAACTGTTGTAAACGATACCTGCTTGTCAGATACACTTAGGGATCTGTCGTACCAAACTTCTAAAGCCTCCACAGACTCTGTAAACTGATGCACCGAATAAAGGCAAGAATTCATTAAATCTTGAAGTAAAGAGACATTGTCATTTTTTTTTTTCATCTATGAGTTGCTCTCTTGTTTTTGTATTAAACTTTTACCCCTCACTTTGACCTCGTAAAAGATGAATTAATTCCATGATGGTGTTAACTGAAGATGTATGAATATGGTCAATAAGCGTTTTCTAGATAGCGCTCATTCTTATTGGTTCGTGTTTTAGTTGTATGATGATGAATTATTACCAGGTTTCTGTCTAAAATTCGTTCGATTTCAATAAATCAATATTGAAATTAGACGATTGTTTCATGAAACAGAAAAGATGCTTCTTTCATCATGAGAATAATCTTGTTTATCCAGCTCTCTCTGCAGGGCTTTTTTTTCTGTATAAATCGTATAATAATCGGCTCAGCATTTTTTTAAGCTATAAATCACCCCACAACAATTCCAATTAATATTCTAGAGACAACGCTTCGTTAAAGTTTATGCTATTCTTTTTCTGTTGTTGTCCAGACTTCTGTGCCACCTCAGTGGCATTGCAGCCGCGACACTTACTCCGACTTCCCTCATCCACAGACACAGCCCGACCCGACTCGCCACAGCCACAGCCAGCGCTGGTAATCCACAGGGAACAGTCAATATCAAGTCGTCAGAGGCAACCCACCAGAGGAGACACTGCACTACTGCTTTGTCATTTCGGTGGTGTTCAGGAGTGCCTGTTCTGATTTAACATACGCAGGACACTACCTAGGAAAGCCCCTACTGACGACGATAATTCCTTAGTCGCCGAGCCGGCGTGAGTGAGCTCTCCTTTCGGAGAGCGCCGTCACGTCCATCCAACGACAGTCCCCATGAATTTGTTCATACCGTAAAGTGATCCTGACGATTTCAAACCCAGGCCATGAACGTGCAGCAGCAATCTAAACTGAGGTCACCATAGAGCAGGGAATGAAGGGCCACAGAATTTGAGACTGTTTTTTTTTGTATTTTTTTTTTTAAAATGCTGATCGATGAGAATGAGGACGAGGAAGGTGATGCTACAGATTTCCAATCCGGTCTGAGATTGCATGACAGGGCTGAACTCATTCATAATGTATCCCGGCTTCAACCAGCCACGAGAAATACAGACACTTGCAGTACTGGTAAGAAAATTTGAGCAAGACTCTCTGAGACGCTTTCATTAAGTGGATAAAACCCGACTGTGTGGTCCCATACCAAAACCTGAGCCTACAGTAAAAAACAAAACAACTCCACTCTGGGTAGGCGCCGGTCAGGGCAGAAGAATCTCACAAATAAATGGGCTGGAATGAAAATCGAACTGCGACCTCCAAGCTGGACAGTCCACGAAGCCACTTCGCCACGACGGCTGGTCGAAAGTTTTTGACTTTGATGAACATACAAAAGTGAACTTGTTCTTCTAAATCTAGATCATTGCGCACTAGGCTATATCCCGTGTGCCGGTGTTGTTAATTAATAATGTGATATTCTGATATTCTAGTTTTTGCGAGACCGAATATTCTAGTTTCTGCGAGACCGAATATACTGGAGTTTTAAATATGTATAGGATATCAGATACATTACTCATCATATTTGGTACATTATGAATCTTAGGACATATTAAGAGAGAGAGAGAGAGAGAGAGAGAGAGAGAGAGGGTAGGATTTAAGTGTAGTTCTAGGGACTGGTGCATTGGGGAGGGGGGGGGGGGGGGGGGGGAGAGAACGTATACCGGTTTCAGGAGAGATCTGATAGCCTAATATTTCGACTGGGCCATGAGGATACAGTTTTTTCATAATAATCATTTACAGTCCAATATAAAGCGTAAATTCTTCCGCAAGAATGTGAAATAAAGATATAAATTCAGTTTAACACGCCTTTGTTGTATTTACTTTTCAAACAAGCCTCATGTTTATCTGTCCGTTTGTTTGCTTGTCTTTTGCTTTTAATGCTGGGTCATTCGCTTTATTTGATCGTTCCTTGCTTGACCACGTCCAAATATTTTCCTTCAGGTTAACTTTTTATATTATCTTGTTAATTTCACTGGGCAAACAAACGTCCACTTTACGACAAAGAAGGGAAGACAGAAAGACAAAAAGAGAGAGAGAGAGAGAGAGAGAGAGAGAGAGAGAGAGAGAGAGAGAGCTAGCTACACTTAGATTGGGGAAGAGAGAGAGAGAGAGGGAGGGGAGAGACAGACAGACAGACAGACACAGACAGATACAGACAAAAAGACAGACAGACAGACAGACAGAGACTAGATCAACAAACGCAGCATCTCAAGGGCAGTCAATCCCCAGGCACACTCACAGAAGCCGAAAGAGTTAATTAGAATTGCACGCTGAGGCACACAGCCGAGAGAAGAATAATCCCTAAAACAACCATGCTCCAAACGGACGCGGTGAAGAAATAATAATAATAATAATATTGATAATGATAATAATGATAATAATAATAATAATAATGAAGATGATAATAATGATAATGATAATAGTAAAAGAAAGAAATAATACAAAAAAAAAGGAGAAAACATCGAGCAGCCAGAAAAAAAAAAAACAGGCAAAAAAACAAAACTGTTAATTTGTGTGTGTGTGTGGTGTGTGTGTGTGTGTGTGTGTGTGTGTGTGTGTGTGTGTACAGTTACTGATTAAGATTTTTTTTTTTTTTTTTTTTTTTTGTAGGACAAGGCGAGGTCCAC
>JADBJO010001790.1:337500-340000 GCA_016801955.1 Conus betulinus | reverse complement strand
ACCCCCCATCCCTTCACCCCATCCCTGCCGTCCATCCCTTCACCCCATCCCTTCACCCCATCCCTTCACCCCCATCCCTGCCGTCCATCCCTTCACCCCATCCCTTCATCCCATCCTACCTTCCATCCCTTCACCCCATCCCTTCACCCCCATCCCTTCACCCCATCCCTTCACCCCATCCCTTCACCCCATCCCTACCCCATCCATCCCTTCACCCATCCCTTCACCCCATCCCTTCACCCCATCCCTTCACCCCATCCCTTCACCCAATCCCTTCACCCCATCCCTGCCGTCCATCCCTTCACCCATTCCTTCACCCCATCCCTTCACCCCCATCCCTTCACCCCATCCCTGCCATCCATCTCTTCACCCCATCCCTTCACCCCATGCTGCCTTCCATCCCTTCACCCCAACCCTTCACCCCATCCCTTCACCCCATCCCTTCACCCCATGCTGCCTTCCATCCCTTCACCCCAAACCCTTCACCCCATCCCTTCACCCCATCCCTTCACCCCATCCCTTCACCCCATCCCTTCACCCCATCCCTGCCATCCATCCCCTTCACCCCATCCCTTCACCCCATCCCTTCACCCCATCCCTTCACCCCATTCAAACGGCCTTGTTTTGCGGAATGAGATCACAGCTGTCATGATCAAGATCAGCATCAGACACAAACGGTCATAGAAACAAACAAACAAAGAAACAAACAAAGAAAAAACAAACACACAAACAAAGAAACAACAAACAAGCAGAAAAATACACAAGCATGATCTTCCTATGTAGAGATAGTTTCCAGGCGCAGTTTGGTCGGAATGTTTGCATCAGTTGTCAGTTATCTTATTTTGAAGCAAACTAGTGAAACTGAAGGCCAACACAAAGAGCTTTAACGTAGGGGAAACGCCCCCCCCCCCCCCCCCCCCCCCCCTCTTCCTTTAAATGAAGACAACTGCCAAACTGTCTAAGGACTTATCGTGCATCTCAGCTCGGTAAAATCTGGCATCTGCAACCCCCCCCCCCCCCCACCCACCACCACCACCACACACACACACACACACACACACACACACACACAAGATTAGCCGCTTTTCAGTTGATCCAAACATAAATACACGCACACGTCTTGGGAAAGAAGAACAAGAAGAAGAGGAGAAGAAGAGGAGGAGGAGGAGGAGGAGGAAGAAGAAGAAGAAGAAGAAGAAGAAGAAAAGAAGAAGAAGAAGAAGAAGAAGAAGAAGAAGAAGAAGAAATACCATTGTGGTCTTCTTCATAAATGACCCTTAACAATAGTAATAATTAAAATGCAATTTATCATTCATGTGGTTTATAGACGAGCACACCACGAGGGACCTTATCAGGGCTATTATCTCGAAGTCAGTTCCCAACACAGATCTCTCTCTCTCTCTCTCTCTCTCTCTCTCTCTCTCTCTCTCTCTCTCTCTCTCTCTCTCTCTCTCTCTCTCTCTCTCTCTCTAACTGTTTGTCTCTGTCTCTGTCTGTCTCTGTCTCTGTCTGTCTCTGTCATGCACACACACACACACACACACACACACACACACACACACACACACACACACACACACACACACACACACACACACACTCACACTGTAGATAGATAGATAGAGAGACAGACAGACAGACAGACAGACAGACAGATAGATAGATAGATAGATTATTCTGTCCACAATCACAAGTGAAGCATGGAGACGTGCATTTTTTCACTTCCGGTTTTTTTTTCTTCAATATATTGCATTTCATATTTATTTCATTCTGTTCAACCTCATTTCATTCATATACTTTTTCTTTTTTTCCCCTTTGACTGATTACCATAAGGGAAGTTAATTAGCTCATATTATTAGGAACTCCGCGACACATCCGTTCCTTTCTCTCTCTCTCTCTCTCTCTCTCTCTCTCTCTCTCTCTCTCTCTCTCTCTCTCTCTCTCTCTCTTTCTTTCCTTTTCGTTTTTCCCCGTTTTTTTTTTTTTTTTGTGGAAGCCAGTTTGCCGAGTGCAAGGACACATCTCTGGAATTGTGTGCGGAGCTAGTTTATCTGGCACTCTGCCGTCAAGCAATGTAGAATGATTTCTGAATTATCATCTTTCATGATGTGTCTGTCTGTCTGCCTGTCGGCACATCTCGTTACTGTCTGACTCTTCGTTTTTCTGTCTGCTGTTATTACTATCTGTCTAACTTCGCTCTTGTATCTCCCTCTGTCTGTCTCTCTGTCTCCTCTCGATCTCTTTGTCTCCCTATCTGTCACACTAGCGATGCAATGCCTGAAGATGTGGTCGACCCTACTTCTTGCAAAGCATGTATGAGAGCACTGTAAGTATTAGTTAGTTGCCAGATAATAGAGAGGATATAATGAGTGTGAGAATCTGGCTCTGTCAACTAGAAACATATCTCAACGAAAGTTAGGTTAAAATACGAACATAGAATAGTGTTTTGTCTTGTGACTTGTTTGTGTCCACGTTTCTCTTGGCGGCTCGCTAACATTTA
>JADBJO010001790.1:325000-327500 GCA_016801955.1 Conus betulinus | reverse complement strand
TAGATAGATAGATAGATAGATAGATAGATAGATAGATAGATAGATAGACAGACAGACAGACACACACGTGCAGACAGACAAAGAGACACACAGATAGATAGATAGATAGATAGACACAGACAGACAGACAGACAGACAGAGAGAGAGAGACAGAGAGAGAGAGAGAGGCCACTTGGAAATTCTCTCGCTATTTCACAACAGAACGGAAACAACCCAAAACAATGCTTTCGAACTTTACTTCAGCCATTAATCAAAACATCAATGACACAGATAATGACAAAATTGATTTGAACAGCATGTTTTGTCACTTTCAAATCCACTACCCATCTTTTCAAAAGTCAGAACGCCAGAGATACACAAAAACACAGTCAGTGTAACGTGTGTGTCCGCCATTTTGCGTGGATGCACGCGATGCACCTTTGCCTCATGGATTGAGTCAGAGTCCTCAGAGTCATCTGGGGTATTGCCTGCCACTCCTGCTCAAGGAACTGGAACAGCTGGTTGAGGTCAACTGGCGGGGGGTGATTGCTTCGAAGTCGCCGGCCCAGCACGTCCCATAGGTGCTCGATTGGATTAAGGTCCGGTGAGCAGGCTGGCCAGTCCATGTGGATCACGTGTTGCTGCTGAAGAAAGTTGTTGACGACTCGAGCCCTGTGAGGTCTGGCGTTGTCGTCTTGAAGTACCGCGCCTGGTCCAATAGCTTGCAGCGCTGGCAGCACAAGGGGCTGCAGGATGCCATCCCTGTAGCCCACACCGTTGAGGTTGCCTTGCACCATGTGCAGGGGGGTTCTGTAGTTCCGTGCCATCCCTCCCCACACCATTATGGATCCACCACCATAGCGATCACGCTCGCTCACGAGACCATCGTGATAGCGTTCTCCTTGCCGCCGCCAGACACGGTTCCTGCCGTCATGAAATGATAAGGCAAAGCGGACTCGTCAGTAAACAATACTCTTGCCCACTGATCTCTGGTCCATGCTAAGTGACGCTGGGCCCAAGCCAAACGAGCAGCACGGTGAGCTGGTGTGTCAGGACAGGACGGACGGCTGGTCGTCTTGAGCGCAGGTGTGCCTCTCTCAACCGGTTCCGAATGGTCTGGTCACTGACGGTGACATTGCCGGCTGCTTGCAGCTGCCCCCTGAGTGTGTCGGAAGTGGCCGTTCTCTGCCTCAGAGCCGACAGGACAACAAACCTGTCCTGCTGCCTGGAGGTGGACCTTGGGCGTCCTGGACGTCTTCGCTCAGCAACACTTCCTGTCTGGTTGAAGCGGTCTCTCAAAAGTGAATGACTGAATGGGCGACTGACAGTCGACGACCAACCTCTCGCACCCCCACGCCCTCCTGAAGCCACGCAATTGCCCCCGCCCTTGGTCATCCTGACTCAGTCGTTGTCTCCGAGGCATGGTTGCAAAAGTGCCGTAAACACAGGCATAAATGCCCACCAGTCTCTCAAAAAACTGGCTGACCTGTGTTCAGATAAGACATGGGTTGCACGTGCATTGCAGTATTCCTGCAGTTCAGATGTGCTCTGTTGCACAGGCCTGTTTGATTTGCACCCTTTTTTTCGTGCAGTATGTGCACATTTCAGTTCACCGCTGTGATGTGCATGACACAGACTGAGTTGATTTCTGATCAAATTCAAGTTGACTGATCAGGCATGCAACCAAATTCAGTAAATTTGGGTGGGTGCAGTGCGTGTTATTGGAAAAAAAAAAAAAAAAGTCAACAAACCTAGCGCGATAGATTTATCCTTCGTTTCACCTAGCATTGCAGTAAACTGTAATTGGTCTATAGGAGAAGATTGTTTGGGAAGTGATCACCTCCCCATTACTATAATCTTTGATGATGACATAGATAATGATGTAACAGACATCAACTGCCAACTGGGATGCCTACCAGATTTTTCTTGCATCGTATATAACACAACATTTATTGAGAACGATGATGTTAATTTATTTTATTCTAATTTCAGCAAAGTCATACTGTTAGCAGCCGAGCATTCTATCCCTAAATGTAAATTTAAAAAGATTGGTAAATATGTGGGTAATGTATGGTGGACGGAAGAATGTAGACTAGCTGTTAAATCAAAGCGAAAAAGTTACAAGGCTTGGTTACGAAATAAGACAGAAGAAAATTTTGTCTTTATGAAGCAAGAAAAAAGACAAATGTAATAAAATCATTGCTCAAGCTAAAAAGAAAACACTGGGCAGAATTTTGTGAGACTGAAGTAAAAGAATCGAAGGGATATGTTTAAAGTTTGGAAAAAAGTAAAACAAATGAAAAATTGTTACAAAACAACAAGCTTACCCTGTAAAATTAACAAAAGAATTTCCAAGCACAATGGATAAGGCGGAAGCTTTCTCCATTTCTTTTCGGAAAATAGTCGAGCTGTAAATCTTCCAGCAGAAATCAAGTACCATAGACATAAAGAGGAACAAAAAGAACAATATAAGAGTCCCATACCAGACAATGATAACTACTTAAATTCTCCATTACAATCA
>JADBJO010001790.1:305000-307500 GCA_016801955.1 Conus betulinus | reverse complement strand
GTCTGTCTGTCTGTCTGTAGGTATGTATGTATGTATGCTTGTATATATGTATGTATGTATGTATGTATGTACGTATGTATGTATGTTTGCATAAATGTACGTATGCGTGCGTGTATGTATGTATGTATGTATGTACCCACGGACGTGTGTGTGTGTGTGTGTGTGTGTGTGTGTGTGTGTGTGTGTGTGTGTGTGTGAGTGAGTGAGTATGTGTGTGTGTTTGTCTGTGTCTGTCTGTGTCTGTGTGTATCTGCGAGGTGCGCGCCAGAGCGCTAGCTTGCGCGCGTTCGCGCACATTACCACCCGCACATACAAGTGCATTTGTCTAATGATATCAGCTGCTCAGAAGAGAATATGTGGCTCTTTATGTCTCCCCATGTTCGGACCTTGAATTGCACGCTAAGCTGGCCCAAAGCAATGAGAAACTGTCCGTAAATCTTTATCTGCCGTGGCACGGAGTTCAGCTGGTTCATGTGTTATAGCGCGGTGAACATTGCTCATAGGGGAACTCTAGTTCACACTCGGCAGTTCACTGGATGGAGATCTTCATGGAGTGGACATTTCGGAACATGGTTCAGCTGGGAAAGAGCCAACTGGATTATTTTTTTTTCAAAGCAGAAAATAGGATTGTAGGAGGAAATGTGAACGTTTTTCTATATCTGTTCACTTATTTTTTTTTTCTGTCTGTCTGTCCGGCTGGCTGGCTGGCTGGCTGTCGGCCTGTCTATGATAGTCCGTCTGTCTGTCTGTCTGTGTGTTTTCTCTCTCTCTCTCTCTCTCTGTAATTCTCTGTTATCTTTTACCCAATACCTTTCTCGGCTTCTTAAATTATCATTTACAAATTCAGTCAGTCGTCGCTTACGTTATGCGCTTTTATGATTTACTTTTCATCAAAATTCTGTCATAAAGACACATATTATTTGGTCTGGCGAGCCAGTCAGGAAACCCAAATTTGACGAGATGCAGTCGATGGTATTAAAAAGTCATCACCAATGCCAAGTACCATGGTTACAATTAATAATTATAGAAGATGTTCGCTTTGCCTCGTACAGTCAATGTCAACATTCCAGGAACCGTTAATTCAGCCAGACATAGACAGGGATAAACGACTCGTTTTAAGTTCAAACGAACATGGCAACAAGTCATTCAGAGGTCACAATTCAAACGGAAAGGAGGTGAAGATTCAGCCAGACAAAACCAGTAGGTATCAGACTCATTGCAAGGGTAAAGATAAGCGATGCTGCAGACAAAATAATTCAGCTAGGCAAAGATTCAAAATTAACTGCAAAGAAAAATGTAACAAGCAGCCCAGGAGTCAACCATGCAACAAATGCAGGCGTGGGTGAAAGACTCACTGCTTGTCTAAAGGAACACGACGACAAGCAAATTAGGAGACCCAGATTCAGCAAGACACGGGGAGTGGTAAAATACGCATTGCACGTGCAAAGGGACTTCTCAACACGCGATTAAAATGACGTGTGTTCAGCAGCTAGGGGCGTTAGGTGTATGGTATGTTTCTATTAGGCGTTTCAGAATGTCATGGATCTACGTTGCATCTTCTACTCGTTGCCATCGTAAAATGCAGCAGACGTACACCATTTTGGGCAGAGCCAGCACAAAACAAAATGGAATAAAGCCTTCCCAGAAAATCACGGTCCGAAGGAGAAACAGAGGCACTTTGGTGATAGAAGCTGCTGACACTGTCTACAAATGCACGTGAAGATGTACAAAATAAAGAAATGAAGAGTGCGTTGAGGGATGAGTGTAGGGGTGGTTATGAGGAGTGGAGAAAGCATGGGTGGGGGAGGGAGATCACAGGTCCATGTTTGGAAGGGCCTCTAAAGTGAAAAGTAGGCATGGGTAATATCAGAAAAAAAAGGAAAGAAAAGAAGAGAGGCAACACTGCTAGATATGAATGGGGCGTACGTCACAACGAAAAGAGGAAAGAGGGAGACACAGGGAACATACATCATTTCTTAAAGAGACACAACAGCACAGGGGGGGGCAAGGTGGGGGGGGGGGGGGGGGGCTCATTTTCTCTGATTCGCCACCGTGCTATAGAGACACGATCGCCAAAAAGGGACGCCGCCTTACAATGAAAGGAACAAACAACATCGAACAAATGCAAACCGAACAGATACAAGCCTGACTGCACCCGTTCAAAGACTTTATTGACCAGCATAACTCTGGCAGAAAATATTCCTTTAAGATACAATAATAATAATGTATCACACATGACACACACACATATATCTCTCTCTCTATCTCTCTCTCTCTCTCTCTCTCTCTCTCTCTCTCTCTCTCTCTCTCTCTCTCTATATATATATATATATATATATATGCATGCGTACATATCGATTACTTTAATGCATCAACTTGTCAAATCAACAAACAATGCACAGTAGTCCATATTGCAGGCGCATCGTTTTCACGTTATCTTTCACTCTCTCTCTCTCTCTCTCTCTCTCTCTCTCTCTCTCTCTCTCTCTCTCTCTCTCTC
>JADBJO010001790.1:280000-282500 GCA_016801955.1 Conus betulinus | reverse complement strand
CATGGACACGGTCTGACGTGCAGATGGGTGGGGGAATTAATGAAGCCTCGGCACGCCATCTTCTTACCCTGCAGGAGAGCTGTCAGTGGTCTTTGCAGCCTGTGTACTCTGTGACTGTCCCTGTGGAACGGGCAGAGTGCTAACTGGCCACACTGCACTGTAGGTGGGAGTCACAGACTGGGTGGAGTTTGCATTCATGTGGCCATGTTGATCAGTAATTTTGGACAGGGAATAAAAAAGTTTAGAGGAAATATATGAATAAGTGACTTAATAGATAAACAGATAAGTACATGCATGTATACATGCACGCATACACATACATACATACATATACACATACAAAAGTACAAAAATAAATAAAGAAAGAAACAAACAATGATAATGATAACGATGATGATGACGACGACGACGACGATGATGACGATGATAATGATGATGATGATGATTATTACTGATGATGATGATGATGATAATGACCAAAAAAGCGGGGCAGCTGTAGTCAGGAAAATAGATCTTCTAGTAGGATGCCTTTGCTAGCGCTTTGGTGTAAAAAAAATATTAATGAATCATGGCTTTTTTGTTATTGTTGTGTTGCTCTCTCTCTCTCTCTCTCTCTCTCTCTCTCTCTCTCTCTCTCTCTCTCTCTCTCTGCACAAATTAAACGATGTCTGGATGGGATATATTAATGAATCATTCTAACAAGTGAAAAGAGTTTTTGCTGTAGTGACATGTTTGCATAAGATCGGACTGCTTTTTCGAGTTGTCATTATTGCTGGTTCTGTGTTTCTTTTACTTTTGAGCAATAACTGTAAAACGCCTTTCTTTTTAATGACAAGGCAAATCAACAAATCAAGGATTTGGTTTCAGCAACTGTTGCCCCTTTTTTATGGTGTATGGTGTGAGACGCTGATATTTTGACACACTCCATTAGGACATGCTTTTAAAAACACATTATGGAGAAACTGTCTTTAAGGAAGGAAAAAAAACATGACAAATATCCTTTGGGGAGGGGTAACAAGTGCACCAAAGCAGTAAACTGGATCATATGAAGATCTGCTGACGTCAGTTTAAGAAAAAAAAAACCAGTTACCATGACTACGCAACAAGATCCAGAAGCCTTGCCAAAAACAATGCCCCAGAAAACTGTGTTGAGACAGGGAGACAGCTAGAGAGACGGGGGGTGAGGGGGGAGGGGGGAGGGGACGGTGCACTGATTACATTACATTATGGACAGAAACACCTTATGCTGAGATCCTGGCATCTAATCGACATAGTTAGAAGGAACCAGTGCAACAGTTGTGTGCAAAAACCCTTCAAAGAGTCAAAAGACAAGAAGAAGAAGAGGGAGGAAAAATAAATAAATCGAGAAAGAAAAGAAAGACAGAAAGAAAGAGAGCGAGAAACAAAGAAACAAACAGAGAGAAACACATATTGGCTTTTCAAAAATGTCATATGCTGTGTCGGTGGCCGACCTTGACACAGCTGAAACTAACGTAACACTCACACAGATGGTAGCTCTGGCGCTGCTGGGTTTGAAAATGGCTTGTAGTAGCAACAAAATAGAAAGATAACTTGTTTTGAGGAAAGTTAGGAGAAGATGAAGAGTTTTTTTTTTTTTTTTTTTTTTTTTTTTTTTACAGGTTTCCTCGTGTGATTAATCTCGCCTGAATGTAACGGAAGTAGCGTTTTGACGGATCGAAGATCTGGCACTCTTTTCCTGAATTCAAAACTGATTGGTCAGTCTGATCACAATGCCATTCATCTCTTGCCAGCTTACAGACCAAAAGTGAAACACAACCTATCACTAAAAAGCAAGTGCAGTGTTGGACACAAGAAAGTGTTGATGAATTACAGGCTTGTTTTGATGTACAGATTGGAATTTGTTTTTGAATTCTAGTTTTGACATTAACGAAGCCACCGATGTTATTTCCAGTTACATTTCTTTCTGTGAACACATGATTGTACCTACTAAAACTATCAAAGTATTTCCCAACAACAAACCTTGGGTTACAAAATCTCTGAAAATAACTCTAAATGAGAAAAAAAGAGCTTTTCAATCAGGCAATAAAAGCGATCGTAAGGTTGTACAAAAGAAACTGCAAACGGAGATTGAAGAATCAAAGAGAGCTTACAAGAGAAAAGTTGAAAACATGTTCCAGAATGGAAATATGCGAGATGCATGCATGGAAGGAATAAAGGTTTTATCAGGTTCAGGAAAATGTTCAAACAAAATATTAGTAACAAAAAAACAGCAAAAGAACAGAAGCAATTTGCAGAAAAGCTGAACGATTTTTACTGTAGATTTGATGATAAAGATTTTAGTAAAGAATTAAAGGAAATGAAGGAAGAACTCGAAAGCAATGTTAAAACGATGTTGATGGAAGTGATTCTGTTGTGATTGAGGAAAATGATGTTCAGTTTTTTTTTCAAACGTTTAAATGTGAGAAAGGCAATGGGCCCTGATAATATCTGTGGAAAATTGTTGAAGGTGTGTGCTTCT
>JADBJO010001790.1:270000-275000 GCA_016801955.1 Conus betulinus | reverse complement strand
GCGGCAAAAGAAATGGCCTATGCTGGTACACTTGGCACCAACCCTCCTGCTGTTGTACCCGGAGGTTTTCTGAAATGTGTGTAGTTAATGCTTAGCCAGTTTATATTTGTGTCTGTGTCTAGATATGTGTGTGTGTGTGTGTGTGTGTGTGTGTGTGTGTGTGTGTGTGTGTGTGTGTGTGTGTGTCCGAGTCTGTTTGGAGCGGGGTGCGTGCGCGCTTCTATGCGTGTGTGTATTCCTACGTGAGTGCGTACGCGCGCGTGCACCTGAGTCTCTCTCTCTCTGTGTGTGTGTGTGTGTGTGTGTGTGTGTGTGTGTGTGTGTGTGTGTCTAAGCATGCAGGGGCGATGGCGTGCATGATTTTTAACTACGTCGGTACTGATCCATTTTCAACACAAGAGCACAACATCGTCATAACTTTGTTCATCTTTATTTATTTATTTTTTTTAATCAAAAGTAAAGTAGCCACCCCTTTACAGAAACTTGATCGTTTGAAATAATTTATGTACATAGCTACGCATTTGATTCATAGCTATTCGAAACTCGAATCGGGGAATAAAGCGTCACAGTACAGCGACAGTGGCCGTCTTCTGATTCATTGACTATGTCATGTGAAGTGTGAGACCGGAAAAATTAGACGGATGTTTTCCAGTCTACCGTTTTTTTTTTTTTTTTTTTTTTTTTTTCTGCGGAATAATATTGACTTCCTAGTTATCCTATTCTTCCAGTAAGCTCTGTTACAAAAGCTAGGTGTATCTGATGGGAAAGACCTTTGATTTAATTTCTGTTTTATCTTTAAAGAACTTCTAAATTACATTCCATAATGGCTCGGTGACGGCTTCAAATGGACAAAATTATCTGGAAATCTGCACTCGGTTCTACACACACACACACACACACACACAAAGACACACACACACACACACAAAGACACACACACACACACACACACACACAAAGACACACACACACACACACACACACACACACTCACACACGCATACACACACACACGCGCGCGCGCACACACGCACACACACACACACACACACACACCATTTCATGTTTTTTTCCATTATATCCCTCCAACACGCACGCACGCACGCACTCTACACACGCACGTACGCACGCACGCAGAGATACCGCGGGATCTCCTCATGGTGAATCTTTGATTCGCCAACGACTTATAAGTTCTCGCAACGTTTTTGTTTTCAGCAAGATTAGATATGTCGCGACCAGTCTTTGTGTTACCACAGGCTTTATAAGCGTCTTTCTTTACCGCAAACTTTAACAGAAGCTTTTTTGCGTCATCACGAGCTCTTTCAAAAAGCCGCTTTACTTCACAGCAGGTTTTCAACATAAGCCTCTTTGTCGCAGGCTTTCATACACACACACACACACACACACACACACACACACACACACACACACACACACACACGCCTTCCTATCTCCCTCCCTCCCTCACACACACACACACACACACACACACACACACACACACACACACATCTTGTCGTTGCTCCATGCGGAGGAACATGACTTTAAAAAAAAACAACAAACAAACGGTGAATCAGGGCTTACAATACAGGAGAGATGCACACATCGCCAGCCTACTCTCTCGTTCTGGTTTCCCAAGATCTAGTGACTGGACAGAGGCAGACGACAGGAGGCACGCCCCATAGCAGGGGGCACCAGACAGGCATACCGGCCTCACAGACTTCTTGTCGTTCCTCGGTGCCTCGCTATAGTATTCCAGCTTCGTTTTTTACCGTGCAGAAGTTGCCCGAGTCCAGATGTACGTGTCTAGGAAGAACGGTTCCACCACCAGTTGTGGGTGTCGGGTCCCTTGGCTGCTTTGAAGTGGGTACTGATCTGTTAAAGCCGTTGTTCCGTGGGGACATTGTAGGCCTATCTTATGCCAAAGAGGTTTAGGGAGCTACACTGAATGTATGCTTTGATACATAACTTGGAGGAAATTCTCCTGAGTGTGTATGAGTATGATCTCTCTCTCTCTCTCTCTCTCTCTCTCTCTCTCTCTCTCTCTCTATATATATATATATATATATATATATATATATATATATATACTTATAAACAGAGCTTGCTCTCATGTCTTAGATTGAAGAAATAGGTGAAGATAAGCATTCCTATCTGCAGTGGTAGATAATTCTGCCGAACTAAAAGTATGTGCTTGAGTGAATGAATGGGGATTAATAAATGCTTCTCAAAGTGAGCCTTCAGCAAGCTTATTGTCTCCAAGGAGGAGACTATCTCTGAAGGGGAGGAAACTCACCAACATATCACAACCTGGTCATATAACGGTATTTCGAAACCTAATTGTTTCTCCTCAGTGACCTCGGAAAGTGGTAATTTGACTCCTCTGCCTTTCCGGTTCCAAGCAGAATGCTATCCCAGTAAAAGGCTGGTGTGCAACACCACAGTATGTTCGTTGAATTTTCAAGAGTTTGGTTTTTTTTTTTTTTTCCGAGGTCACTAAGGAAGAAGCATTTATTAAATCCCGAGGTCACTAAGGAAGAAGCATTTATTAAATCCCCATTCAGCTACTCGAGCACGTACTGTTAGGTAAGCAAAATAATCTACCACTGCAGATATGAATGCTTATCTTCCACTATTTTTTTTTTCAGTCTAAGACATAAGAGCAAGCTTTGATTATAATTCAATATTTCTTGCATCTATTGCAACACCAAACTGTCCTGTAAGTTGCTGGAATGGTGCTCAGTTTACTTATCCTTATCTTGGAATTTATCAGTTCACTATATATATATATATATATATATATATATATATATATATATATATATATATATATATATATATATATATATATATATATATATATATATATATATATATATATATATATGCTGTCCCCTCCCCCTGGTTTAGTTATGGAAATCTCTCTCTCTCTCTCTCTCTCTCTCTCTCTCTCTCTCTCTCTCTCTTCCTCTGTATGTATGTAAATATATATATATATCTCTCATGTCTGTGTGTGTGTGTGTGTGTGTGTGTGTGTGTGTGTGTGTGTGCACTGCTGTGCGTGTGTGAGCTACATATCCATTATCATGAAAAATATCTCTCTCTCCTCTCTCTCTCTCTCTCTCTCTCTCTCTCTGTGTGTGTGTGTGTGTGTGTGTGTGTGTGTGTGTGTGTAAAATGAAAGGAACAGAAAATAGCATTTCCAATACTAATTCTTTCCCCCATAGAATGAACAAAAATAATTCAAAACAGAAAGAGAGAGAGAGAGAGAGAGAGAGAGAGAGAGAGAGAGAGAGATGAGAGGGAGGGAGAGAGAGAGAGAGATGGTGCGGTGAGCGGAGAGGAAGAGGAAGCATCGGCAGGATTCTGTGGCAAATTGCAACATTTCAATGAGATTGTCTAAATATCCAATTGAGGAATTCCTGACAATGAGATTGTCTAAATATCCAATTGAGGAATTCCTGACAATGCATTTGTTGCAATCCTCTGACGAGTGTTTTTGGCTGTGTGTGTGTGTGTGTGTGGGGGGGGGGGGGGGGGGGGGGGCATTGACTGCCTGCGCGCGCGCGCACACACACACACACACACACACACACACACACACACACACACACACACACACTCACGCTTGCGCGCGCGCGCGCATACACACACGCACGCACATACATACACAAGCCTGCAACCACCCAGGTAATCTTGTACATATACGCTTGCATGCTTGTACAGACACGCGGACATATACAACGGCACATAGACTCACACACAGTGCGCGCGTGTGTATGAGCAAAGTAGTGATAGCAACACTCTGACAACCAAAGGCTCCGAATTAACTCAAGAGTATGTGTGTCTCTGATGCTGAGTACCTTTAGTACCCCCACCCCCCACACCCCCCTATCCCATTCTTTCCTCCCATCAGTAGTCCACACTCCTGTCCCTACTCCATGCGCTCGCTCCCCACTCTCTCCCCTCGTCTCTCTCTCTCTCTCTCTCTCTCTCTCTCTCTCTCTCTCCTCTCTCCTCTCGTCTGTCCCTCTGTCTCTGTCTCTGTCTGTCTGTCTGTACGTCTCTCTCTCTCTCTCTCTCTCTCTCTCTCTCTCTCTCTCTCTCTCTCTCTCCATATACCGGAAGCTCTTCACTTACACTCTAAATCTGATTACAGCTCTTGAAAGTCACACTATTAAGTGTCGAGTGTGTGTGTGTGTGTGTGTGTGTGTGTGTGTGTGTGTGTGTGTGTGTGTTGTGTGTGTACGTTCATGTGTATGTGCACGTGTATATGTGTGTTTGTGTGTGTGTGCCTGCGTGTGTGTGCGTGCGCGCACGCGCTCGTGTGTGTGTATGTGTGTGTGTGTGTGTGTGTGTGTGTGTGTGTGTGTGTGTGTGTGTGTGTGTGTGTGTGCGTGCGTGCGTACGTGCGTACTCTGGCGTCTGTATGCGCGCGCGCGCGCGCGCGCGTGTGTGTGTGTGTGTGTGTGAGTGTGTGCACGCGCGCGCGCGCGCGCGCAAATCTACAAGAACTTACACATCATGATCAACGCGATCGACGCGACACTTCAGAACCAGGCCTAACACTTGTGGAGACTGCAAACCTCTTTGCTTACACTTGCGTTCGGGACTTCCATCCACATCAGCGAGTCTAGAGAGCAAAAATAAATATGTTTACGTTTTGTGTGTGGTGTTTGTTTGCTGTTGCTCATTGAAAGCAAATAACGTTTTGAGATCTTCATTGAAACAAACGAACAAACAAATAAACAACGAAACAAACAACAAGAATAACAAACAAACAAACAAACAAAAAGCAACATGATTGACAAAGCGCCTCAGTTTTCTATCGTAAGGCGTGTATGCATGTCTATATAAACTTGATGCGCAGTTATGTTATTCCTATTAGAAATATTGTATGCACAGTTATTTATCAAAATGCAGTTGAAATGATTGTTTTATTGTGTCGTATATAAACAATTCTGTATTCAAACATGATGAAACAAACAAAGGAACAATGC
>JADBJO010001790.1:252500-257500 GCA_016801955.1 Conus betulinus | reverse complement strand
CCCGCCTGCAATCACCTCACCTTGAAAAAGTCCACGTCTTTGTCAGAAATGTATCTTTAAGAATATATATATATATATATATATATATATATATATATATATATATATTCATGTATCCTACCAAATAAATATGCACATAGTGATGAAAAACAACGCAGTCCGCTTGCGTGGCAGAAACGATACTAAGGTAAGTTCCAGAGAGCCTTCAGTTCTCCCTCTGCTGCTCATTTCTCGGTCTTGGCTCTCTTCCACCTTTTCGGATTGCTTCTGTTGCGCTTTGAAGAGCTGTTCTGGTAATCTCGTCAAGTTTTTTCTGGATAACATGCGCACTACATTTTTCCTCTCAAACTTCTACTCATTTCAAAATCACAAACAAAACAGGATCTATCATCGCACACTATTGTCCTCATCTGTTCAATTTTAACAGGTAAATATTGTTATTATTTAACGTGCCCCCAAAAGATCAGAAAACTACAGGTCACGTGCCACACGTACAGAGCTCACATGCACACACACCACACTGTATAACAACGGTGGCACGCCCAGATTGTATAATCTGAGGAGAGCACTTGGCTCGAAACAATTTTGTAGGTTTTGATTCTCCATTTAAAAATCCTATTTAATTGATATATATATATATAGAGAGAGAGAGAGAGAGAGAGAGAGAGAAATGTAGTTGTCGGGGAAATCAAGTGCAAGTTAACAATTTTTCGAACATTACATTAATGACTTGGCAAATATTTTAATAAAAAAAAAAAAAAAAAAAAAAAAAGGGGGGGGGGGGGGGGGGGGGGGAACAAAGAGAAGGAAAGTGAAAACATAGCATTAGAACAATACTTTATTAATGTCATGCCCTTTTCGTGCAGAATATAAGAACGATTTTATACTCTATCAAATAAATTATCTCCTTCTCTCTCTCATCACACTCAAAGAGATGAACACAGATCGATTATCACACAATAAAAGCTTTGTAATGAATACCTAAGCTCACGTACAGTTGGTATATCCAACGCATATATCGTACATTGAATAAAACTGTGCTGTTAAACTACTTTCTCCATCATCAAGGAACTGGACAACGATTAAGTATGAAGGTTAACTATTAAGTGTCTAATATCATCTGGCGATGAAAAGGCATTAAATAAAACCACTGAACTGTGAACTGAAATTCTATTAATGTCAGATCTAAGCATAGTATCTGTTCTAAGGCCTTTCGGACTCATCACGAACCCACAGCTGACAGTGATTATGCTCCCTTGGCATCAAATAGAGACACACCGCAGACCATAATTCTGTGGTGTTCTCACCACCAAGGGTTCAAATAAGTAATCCAACAGGACCCCAAAGCAGTCAGCGAAGGGTTTCTAGTGAAACGAAAAGGAAGTGTGGTTAGGAAATAAGTTGCTTAAAAATTAAAAATCATTATATAAACAGTATAAAAAGTAGGGGGAAAATCTTTGAGCCTGTGCTTGAGGATCCATTCAAGGATGCAAGGGAGGTCAAAAGATGTCCAGCAGTCCGAGTGGTCAGCTCTGCTGTTTTAAGAACGCAAGCATTGACAGCAGCTAAAGAATTGTGCAGAATAGCCTTTACTTGGATCTCCTGAAAGATGCAACCCCCCGCTGATTGACCAAACAATATAATGCTGAACAAATTTTGTAGTAGGGTGAAACAAGTACAGGTTAGCAATTCTTCGGTCATTGTATTGATGACTTGGCAAAGATTTAAAATCAAAGGGAAAAAAAAATGGGGGGGGGGGCATACTCTATCACATCAGAAGAGAGAGAGAGAGAGAGAGAGAGAGAGAGAGAGAGAGAGAGAGAGAGAGAGGGGGGGGGGGGGGGGGGCACACATATTCACATTTGCCATACAATAATTATAATCAATCAGTCCTTGGCGTGCAAACACGCGATTTGTAGAATTTTTCTGTCCCGACCAGCTCCTAACCAGAGATGGATTTGCTATGAGGTCAGCTAGGAAGACTAGGGCCACACGGAGGAGTCTCATCCATTTAAGGGATGCGTCACCGGGAGTGTTGCACAAATTCCCTAACCAGCACTGCAGGTGTCTGTATCTCGAGGGCCTGTTTGATGCGGAGAGTTCAGCCCTGTCATGCAGTCTCAGACTGGAAGGGAAATCCATAGCATCGCCATCATCATCTTCAGCCTCACCTTCATCGAACAGGATGGAAATGTCTGACATTCTGTGGCCCGTCATACCCTGCGCGCATGGTGACTTGCGTTTCGATTACCGCTGCGCGTCTAAGATCTCCAGGTCTATGTCGGGGTCACTGGTATCAGCAAAATAGGATGGAAATGGTGGCTTCTCCAGAGGGAGAGAGCTCATTCATGCTAGCTCCTGCGTATATCGGGTGAGAACAGGCGTCACTGAACACCACCAAAGTACTTCAGCAGTAGTGCAGTGTCTCCTCTGATGGGTTGCCTCATGACGACTTGACATTGACTGCTCCCTGTCAATTGCCCGAGTCGGGGCTGTGAGAGGGCAGCCCAGGCTATGGCTGTGGACAAGTGTGTGTGTGTGGGGGGGGGGGGGGGGGGGGGGGGAGGGGGGTGCCAGAATGAGTGACTTGATTGCAATGCCTCTGAGGTGGCACATAAGGAAATGAAATGAATAAACTCGACACTTTAACAAACTCAGCGCTCTCTCTTTCCCTTCTCTTCTCTCTCTCTCTCTCTCTCTCTCTCTCTCTCTCTCTCTCTCTCTCTCTCTCTCTCTCTCTCTCTCTCCAAAAACCAAATCGTAATGACACTTTGTTTCATACATGCTTGTCTTCACCTCCGAAACGTAAATCACACAGCTTGTCATGTCTTTAATGAAGAATTCTTTATGTTCCATGTCCGGTAGCACGACCCAGCATCAAAGGCATCCAACAGTGGCATTGATATAATGGATGCCAATTAGTCTTGCCATAACCGAGATCATGAGACGCTGAGAAGAGAGAGAGAGAGAGAGAGGAGAGAGGAGAGAGAGAGAGAGAGAGAGAGAGAGAGAGAGAGAGAGAGAGAGACAGACAGACAGACAGACAGACAGACAGACAGAAACAGCGGCAGGGACAGAAACATAGGAACAGAGAGAGAGATAGGCAGACAGACAGATAGATGGACAGACAGAGAGACATGCATACATATATGCATGCATACAGAGAGAGAGAGAGAGAGAGAGAGAGAGAGAGAGAGAGAGAGAGAGAGAGAGAGAGATCCACCAGCCACATTAAGAGTTTGCGATGAAAATGTATGGTTAAGTGATATACATGTTACCTGACCTCGAGAACAACAACGACAACAACAACAACAGCAACAGCAACAACAACGGAAACGGGGGCAACGACAATGGCAACAACTTCAACAATACCTACAACAACAACAGTATCGACAACAAATCGATTTCTGTGCACACTATTAAAATATCCCTCGTTAATAAGTCCGAGGCAGTTGATACTGCGGCTCTTAATTGAGACTCTCTGGGGAAGAAAAACGAAACTGAGTAGGAGAGAGAGGAGGTGGGGATTTGCATCTCGCATGCTCAGCGGGATTCGCGGGCGGTCGTATGGGTGTGTTACCTTTTGTTTGTGATGATATAGAGCCAGGAGAAAACTACGCTGGGTGCTGATTGAGTTCATTAGAGGCCACTTTGTCACCTGCTGGATTACTGTGAACATTAGGGAGAGAGGTCATGTGTGCATTTTTAAGGCAGGGTGCAAGGAACGGCTACATCCACAATTACCCTGTCAAGAGAAGAGAATATTTGGACAAAAAGACAGTTCTGAATATTATTCATCACACTTGTTTCTGTCTACAGATTATCTTCTCTTCCCAAACCCGCAACCGTACCCATTTACACCACGGAATCATGCATTTGCAAAAGATGTGCACGCACACATGTGGATATATGGATGTATGTGCACAAGCACACACACACACACACACACACACACACACACACACACACACACACACACGCACGCACGCACGCACGCACGCACGCACGCACGCACGCACGCACGCACGCACGCACGCACGCACACACACACACACACACACACACACCATCGTTCCTGACAGCGTTTGCGATCATAGAAGAATTTGTGTGACAACCTGACGTCCAGATTTGTGCTCATATCTGCTTGCAAGGATACGCACATAATTTTCGGTACATAGATTACGTTAGTCTCGAATGCTTTGACTTTGAACGTTGTTTTGATTATTTATTCTTGCTAGCTAGCTGGACTCAGGCTCAGAGTTACCACCGACAACGCTGGTAACAAGAGTGAGCCTTGAAGACAGCCATTATGTCAGAGTCACAGACTCAACCGAGACCGCTACTTTTCAGTCCCTGCTAATTTATACCGCGCCCATACACGTGAGAATAGTGTGCGTGTGTGCACGACTACATTTTTTTCTTCTTTTCTTCGTTTTGTGATAAATGAGGCGTGCGAGAGAGAACTGAGGGTTGCGGATGGGGGAGAGAGAGAGAGAGAGAGAGAGAGAGAGAGAGAGAGAGAGAGAGAGAGAGAGAGAGAGAGAGAGAGAGAGAGAGAGAGGGCGACAGGGCTGCACAGTCTGCACTCATGGAACCAGAGAAACTAGTCGATAAGCTTTGTGTGCATTGGAGTAGGAACAGTAGAAGCAGCTGCCGCCCCCTCCCCCCCCCCCCCCCCCCCCCCCCCCCCCCCCCCCCCCCCTTCTTTTCAAAATAAGGCAAGACGGAACGGGGAAGATAAAGCGAGAGGAGGAGTAGAGGAATATAAAATGAGAGTCACATACTTGGCTAAACTTGGTTAAAACACTATCAACCAATTGTATGTGAACTTCAGGATCATGACAAAGCTTTTCTAGTCTGACAATCAAGATCTCTCTCTCTCTCTCTCTCTCTCTCTCTCTCTCTCTCTCTCTCTCTCTCTCTCTCTCTCTCGCTCGCTCGCTCGCTCTAAAAGCTTTGTTATGAATCTCAAAGTTCACACACAGTTGGTATATCCAATG
>JADBJO010001790.1:245000-247500 GCA_016801955.1 Conus betulinus | reverse complement strand
GTGTGTGTGTGTGTGTGTGTGTGTGTGTGTGTGTGTGTGTGTGTGTGTGTGTGTGTGCGCGCGCGCGTGCGTGTGTGTGTGTGTATGTGTGTGTGTGCAAACATGTGACGAGAGAGAGAGAGAGAGAGAGAGAGAGAGAGAGAGAGAGAGAGAGAGAGAGAGAGAGATCCACCATCCACATAAAAAAAATCGGCGATGAAAATGTTGAGTGTAGATGTCACCTGACCTCGAAAACAAAAACTGTAACGACAAAATAACAACAACAACAACGGGCACGACGATGACGACGACAATAACAACAACCACCACAACAAAACATCTACAACAACCACACCAACACCCAGGACGAGAAATCGACTTTCTGCGTAAATCCCTGAAATATCCCTCGTTCATAAGTCCCGAGACAGTTGATACTGGGGTGCCTAATTGAGAGACGGGGGGAGGACGAAAGGGAATAGGGTAGGGGGGAAAGAGGAGGCGGGGATTTGCATCCTACAGGTTCAGAAAGATTTGTGCACAGTCGTCTGGTGTTTTGCCTTCAGTGTGGGGACAACTAGAATCAGGAGAAGATGAAGCTGTCTACTGATCGCGGTCATTAGAGGCCGTCTTCGTCACCTGCTGGATTACTGTCAATATTACGGGGAGATATGATGTGTGCAATTTTTAAGACAGGGTGCAAGGAACGGCTATATCTGTGATAACTCCAGTAGAGAAGGTAATTTTTTGACGGCATCTTTTGTCGAACTTTTTTTATTTCCGTCCATAGAGTATCCTCACTTTCCAACTTCCATTCTTCACTCCCATTCACACCACACTCTCACGAATTATTTTGCCAAGAAAAAAAAAAGCGCGCACCTGTGCACATGGATGTGCACAAGGAAAACACACACACACACACACACACACACACACACACACACACACACACACACACACACACACACACACACACACACACACACTCACGAATGAAACACTCAGAAACCACTACGGTTGACGTCAATTATAAAATATGAAAGTTTCAGGACATATCTTAACTGCATTGCGTCTAGGATCACCCGCAACAGAACACAGAAAATAGTTATGTTTTTAGAAAATCATCAGAGAGAGAGAGAGACAGACAGACAGTTAGACAGACAGACAGACAGTCAGACAGAGACACAGACAGAGTGACACAGAGAGAGAGAGAGAGAGAGAGAGAGAGAGAGAGAGAGAGAGAGAGAGTGACAGAGAGACACTGAGAGAGACAGAGAGATGCAGGCTGGGGAAATGGATGGAGAGAGACAGGAACAGCCGTTTTAAACCCAGTAACCAATAAACCACCAGCAGCATTCCATTTCAATGTAATCTCTCGGCCCCGTCTCCTTGGCCCAGACCCACCTCTTCATCACTGTCGCTGAGCTGAGCCCGAGTCCCCAGGGCCACGTACACCTCTCTTACAGATGTCTGGCTTGCACGGTGTCGGTGATACCCCGTGCCGCAAAAAGAGAGCAGCTGCGTAATCTAGAAAGGTGATTACTCTGCTCTGGTTCTGACTGCGGAGTGTGTGTGCGTGTGTGTGGGCGTGTAGGTGTGGGTGTGTTTATTTGTGTGTGTGTGTGTGTGTGTGTGTGTGTGTGTGTGTGTGTGTGTGTGTGGTGCAAGCAAGCATGTCTGCATGAATGTGTATGTTTGTCGATATTAGTGTGTGCATATGTGTTACTGCGTGCGCATGTGTGACATGTATTTGTGTACATCGGTCTTTCAGTGCGCTCTGTGTGTATCTGTGTGTGTGTGTGTGTGTGTGCGTGTGTGTGTGTGTGTGTGTGTGTGTGTGTGTGTGTGTGCGCGCGCGCGCGCATGCGCGCACGCATCCACTGTTAAACAATTGTATTTTGAATGTTCAAAGTAGACCTTTCTATCTTTTTGAAGCGGCCAAGGGCCAACAGTCCCATGAACACGTCATATGGATAGCTGTCTTGATTGTGATGGACTGGGTTAGATTCCTATGATCCTTTCCAACTTCATGGCCATGTCTAAAACGGTGTAGGCCGTGTTGTACTGTCTTGCTGTCTTGTGAGTGTGAGTGAAAAGGGAGGCAGTGGAAAAAAGATAGAACCAGATCATACTGCCAACAACCTCACGTAACTGAGTTGAAATACAGACTGGAGTATTTGAAATCCAAGAGAGTAATATCGCTGTTACGCCCTGACTAGGAAACAGTTCTGGCGATAAATGATTTATGAAATACTCCTCTCTCTCTCTCTCTCTCTCTCTCTCTCTCTCTCTCGGGGGGGGGGGGGGGGGGGGGGGGGGGGTCTTGACCTGACACTAGGCGTGCAAGCCGCATGTCACGATGATCCGCTGGTCTTGTCGTTTCAAGAGGACGGAAGAGAAGTCAGGTCGTCACATTTTGCAAGGATCTCCCTTCCTCCTCTCCCCATGTCGGCGGCTACACTGAGCTTTTCGCGCGCCGTGAGGCTCGGGTTTTTTTTTTTGCCAGTTTCTCCAGCGTTCTTGA
>JADBJO010001790.1:227500-230000 GCA_016801955.1 Conus betulinus | reverse complement strand
ATTCAAAATAATGAATGGCAAATCGACATGAAAAACTGTGTGGCGCCGATCGCAGTTAGTGACAGTGCTCGATGACTCTGGGGAAAACCGCGTAGAAGAACCAGATTCTCATACCAGTGTTAGTACCGAAAATACCGACGGCTGGTGTGAGTATGAATGTGATACAACTGAACGTGATTCAAAATCGAGCACACATCAAATCATATTTCAGAGCACTTTTCTCCCTACGTGTATCAGCGCCATAGACCAAACTGGGCGGATTTGGCAAAAATAAACCAGATGGAGATTTAAAAACAACTTTGACTTGCCTGTCCTGGGTTTCTTCTGTGTTCCTCAGCACTTCGCCTATCCGTGTCTACCTTGGTGGGGCATCTTCTGCAATACACAGCAAAGGGACGCTGAGCTGTTCACGTGGCAGGGGAATGATCGGTAATCGCAGTCAACCTGCGGACGACGACAGTGTGCTTTCCTTTGCCTTCAGAATTGAACGACGATAGTGTCATGTCCTGCAGTGCCGAGCCCAGCATACTTTCGTTAAGTTGACTGGAGACCAACAACAGAGGCATACTTACAGACTTGCATTTGAAGAACAACGTAAATGGTTTTTAACTAGCTGTTGAAAAGCACGTCTTTTCGGAAGCCAGACAAGGGAAGCTACTCTTATATATATATATATATATATATATATATATATATATATATATATATATATATATATATATATATATATATATATATATATGTATGTATGTATATATATTTATTTATTTATTATTCTGTTAAAAACAGAATGGTAAAAGGAAGTTTTCAAATCGACAGGTCTGTTTCGGAGGAAGTGCCGCCGAGTCACTTCGGTGGTGTTCAGTGGCGCCTGTTCTGATCTAACATATGCAGGACACCACCTACTAAGCCCCCTACTGACCATTCTGTTTTTAACATCCTTTTACCATTCTGTTTTTAACAGAGATGTTGCTCCCCAAGGGGTCGAGCATTTTAAGAATTTTATTAGGCATTTTAGTGGTATTTTTGATATATATATATATATATATATATATATATATATATATATGTGTGTGTGTGTGTGTGTGTGTGTGTGTGTGTGTGTGTGTGTGTGTGTATACACACACACACACACACACACACACACACACACACACACATATATATATATATATCCGCCGTGGCGAAGTGTGTTTAGCGTCGCGGACTCCCGGCTGGGAGGTCGTGGGTTCGATTCCCATCAGAGTCATGTGGTTTTTTCTGCCCTGACCGGCTCCTACCCAGAGTTGAGTTTGCTGTGGACTCATTTGGGAAGACTGGGACCACACAGTCGAGTTTCATCCACTTAATGGATGCGTTTCTGAGAGTGTTGCCACATTTCCTGACCAACACTGCAGGTGCCTGTATCTCTCGGCCTGGTTGACGCCGGGATATATTATGAAAGGAAGCGTAAAGTAAAGCCCTGTCATGTAGTCTCAGACCGAAATGGAAATCCGTAGCATCATCTTAATCATCCTCATTCTCATCAGATCAGCTTAAAAAAAAAGTCTCAAATTCTGTGGCCCTTCATGCCCTGCTCTCACGGTGACCTCAACTTCGATGTCCTCTCCACGTCTTTGGTCTTGGTTTGGTTCCGTCGGTGTCACCGGTATCGGCGAGTCCATGGGGGCTGTCGTTGGACGGATGTGGTGGCGCCCTCCGGGGGGAGAGCTCACTCACGCCGATTCCGCGACTAAGCAATTATTGTCGTCAGTAGGGGGCTTAGTAGGTGGTGTCCTGCATATGTTAGATCAGAACAGGCACCACTGAACACCACCGAAGTGACTCGGCGGCAGTGCAGTGTCTCCTCCGGTGGGTTGCCTCTTGGCGACTTGACATTGACTGTTCTCTGTGGATTGCGGGTGCAAGGGCTGCGGCGCGGGACCAACCGGCTGTTTGTGACTGTGGACGAGCTGTCGGAATGAGCGGCGTGGGTGCACTGCTTCTGAGGTGGCGCAGAGGCTGGGACACACACACACACACACACACACACACACACACACACACACACACACACACACACACACACACACACACACACACACACAAGAATCTTACTTGTATCCGCCTGCAGGAAGGGAAAACCGGTCGGGCTTTGAGATCCAGGCAATTACGCACAAAAAAAAAAGTATAATCATGCATTATCATTCACGCAAACACGCCTTTAAGGTCAACGTGATCTCTAGACTGTTTGCGAATGGAAACACACCCCTCAGCCGAACACATAAATCAAACTGACAAACAAATAAACACACGAAACCTCTTCGTTAAAAGCCAAACATGGCGTTCACACATCCTGCTTGTTCCTTCAGCGGTAACAAATTCTTCAAATTGTTTATATGTCAGTTGAAAATGTTGTGTTTTATGTTTTCAGAGTGTGACATTTCAGGATATATTCTGAAAAATACTATTCCTTTTTCTCACATTCAGCTGTTGTTTTTTTTAAACCATCTGTCTTACT
>JADBJO010001790.1:207500-210000 GCA_016801955.1 Conus betulinus | reverse complement strand
GTAGAGGTAATAACGAGAACTGTATATCATACTTATGAACGGACAGTATGTGTTTTATTAGTGTGTTTAGCTCAGAACGTGTCGTTTTATTGTGAAAGCAGCGAGTAGATAGTTTCCTTCATAGACTATTTCTGATGGCGTTTTACTTAATGGCTAAACAACCAAATCAGCAGCTAAGCTTTCACCAACGGTGAATTTAATTGATTTTGTTGTCCATTCTGATAATTTCATTTGCACTTGAATTTGAAGTGAATTTCGCCCCTTCCTTTGTGGTATAACAAACCCATCACGCGGTATTTTCTGTTATCGGTGAAAATCGATGTCAGCAATTACTTAACTGAGAGACGATCGTCCCGAATTTCTATAAATGTTTCTGTAAGCGTGACATGAATAAGAGGGAGGGAGTGAGAGAGAGAGAGAGAGAGAGAGAGAGAGAGAGAGAGAGAGAGAGAGAGAGAGAGAGAGAGAGAGAGACAGACAGACAGACAGACAGACAGACAGACAGACAGAGACAGAAACAGACAGACAGACAGACAGGCAGGCAGGCAGACAGGCAGGCAGACGGACAGACAGACAGTCAGGGAGACAATCAGACAGACAAACAGATAGACAGTGACACACAGACAGACACAAACGCACAGGCAGACAGACAGACAGTGACAAACAGACAGTGACAGAGGATGGGGAAGAACGGCACAGCATCTACCACAAACTTATAACTGAACGCAAAGTCTTAAGAAAGGGGTTTATGGCATGTCAGTGGTAACATTCATGAGCGGAACACATGTCTGTGAAGCTAAGATTAATAACACGGAAGTAACGTCTGGCATTGATACATGGAGAGAGGGAGTTGCAGGCTGCTAGGGTGTTGAGAATATGAAAAAAAAAAACCCTGGTCATTTCCCTTCGTTCAGCTGGTTGCCTAGCTTGTCTGCACCGTCCTAAAGATTAATGATTACAGTCATGATACTTCAAACGTGCTTTGATGCTAGCCAACCAGTATCTGTTTTAGTTGGAAAGAACGAATTACTGAGCCGCCGAGCAGACAAGCAAACGAATTACATGACATACACCATGCGTTTGGACCTATTGGGACTTGTTCAGACAGGACAAACAACATTTCAAACAATGGAAACAATGGCTGAACGAATAGTCACTTATGGGTGAAAGACCAAAATCAGGGAAGAAGTTAGAGGGTAGAATCTAGACATTAGTAAAATAATAATTATGAAAAAATACAACAACGATGATGATGTAATGATGATCACGATGATGATGATGATGATGATGATGATGATGATGATGATGATGATGATGATGATCATTATGATTATGATTGTCATGATGATGATCATGATGATGATGACTGTGATAGTAATGATAATGACAATTATATTTTTCACGTTCTTCGCCTGTTTTTTGAACTATATCACTTATATGTTTTGGGTTGTGTATTTGAGCGTCAACATGTATCATGATTTGTGTGTTCTGTATTTGTTTGTTTGTTTGTTTATTTATTTTGTCTTGTGAGTTAGAGCTGATCAGTTTCATTTTTTCCACACTGATGTGAGGCAGCTGATCTGCTGAAATTTAACAGTTTAACGCAGTCAGCAGAGAGAGAGAGAGAGAGAGAGAGAGAGAGAGAGAGAGAGAGAGAGAGAGAGAGAGAGAATATAAAACAGCACACACACACACACACACACACACACACACACACACACACACACACACACACACACACACACACACGCACAAATATTACCCATTTCTTCACGTTTGAGGAATAAAAAGATGTTGATTTGGTTTGAAAGCTATTATTTCATTAAGTGTTGAAATGTGTATCACAAACGGTTTTTCACAAAATGATTCTGTGTGGGAGCCGCACTGAAGACATGGTGTGCCTGACGCGGAAGTGCATCAGATACTCCGTATCTAGGGCAACAGGCTGACAGTTTAGGGATTCAAGGTACACACAAATGAAGCGATTATCTTTCTCTCTTCCTCTTCTCCGTCATGCGCCATGGCGAAAAAAAAAAAGTTTAATGGTGTCGTGCGCAGTCCGCTGTCGTATTTCGGACCAAGCAGCCAAGAAGAAAAATGTACAATACCATTTATCTTTATATCATAGGCATGTATGCACTCGAGTGGCGGTTGGTTGAGCTTAGTATATTGTTAAACAGAGAGAGCGAGAGAGAGCGAGAGAGAGAGCGAGAGAGAGAGAGAGAGAGAGAGAGAGAGAGAGAGAGAGAGTAGTTCGTAGCCAGTTCCAGGGGGTTCATTCTGGAGGTGATAAGATCAGTTTCTGTTAGGTAGCATCGTTGCTACACATGTGTTCGTTCCTATAACATGGTAATTGAGGCTGTGCATCTGACACCTCTCTAGCAACACCATGGGGTCTGGCTGGTCTTGTGGATAAGCCATCTTGTCTTATTGTGAGATCCTGGGGCTCGATTTCTACTCGGAAAGGGTGGAAGGGAATTTTCTCTCCACGGTTAATGTC
>JADBJO010001790.1:172500-185000 GCA_016801955.1 Conus betulinus | reverse complement strand
AATCATACTGGTGGTCACTATATCTCTGTGCAGGGTAAAAAAACTTCTTCACTCATGTTTTGGAAAAAAAAAAAAGAAAGGAAAGATGAAACAAAGACCAGGCCTCCCCCCCCCCCCCCCCCCCCAAAAAAAAAAAAAAAAAAAAAAAGAAAGAAAACAAAGACAAAAAAGGGGAGTCATACATGGAAAAAAGATGACGAAATCACAGGATGAAATTATGAAGGTGGGAAGAAGGAAATGAATAAAAGAAAGAACAACGAAACTGAGTAGAAATCAAACGAATCAACATCATAGCTCCCATTAAATCGATCTTCTTGTTCAAGTTCAAAAAAAAAAAAAAAAAAAAAAAACAAAACTCAATCAATGACTTTGAACCTGTTCACTTCTCATCATCTTCATGTAAATAGCTCAGTGCCTCAACAAGTTCTTGGCCAGTCAGAGAGCCTTTGTCCCTGCTTTCAAGTCTCACAATAAACATAGTACTTTCCTTCCAGAGTCGGGAAGGGAATGGCGTTCGGTGAGAAGGGAGAAGCACAATAACAGTGCTGTTCGTGTCAGCAGCCTCTTCCATTCCGTTGTTAGTGGCTTTTTAACACGGACATGTGTAGCAGGGGTTATAGCCGATATAACCATCTCAAGCGAAAGGGACTGACTTGGGGTTGGGGGGAAGGGGGGGTGCGGGAGGAGGGACGGGCTAACCAACACTACACTGAGACCACCAGGATGATGACGTGCTGAGGAGGAACAGTGACGACGATTTTTTTTTTTTTGTCCACGTCGGTCACTCCAGGGATTCTCGTTGATGACGTCAGTCCACGAATGGTATGTTTTAACCAGGTACTCACCAGTCTACCCCAACATGTCCTTTTTTTTCCCTAATTTTTAAGCATTTGCTTTATTACTTTTTATATTTCACAACATTGCCATTAAAACGGTAACACGTTCAGATGAGTCAGCAGTAACTCTTTCACATTAGGCTCCCATGGAATTCGAACTCATATGTCACTGCAGACTCGGTGTCCTCACGAAGCACCAACCCACCAGTCCCTTTCAGTGAGTTCCTGACTTTGATGTTTTACGCTCTGGCAGTTTTCTTCTGCACGGAACGCCATGGAAGACCACAACTTTCAGGTGGACTTCCTCCGCTGTAGACGTGGACGCGGTCGGCGGGATGCGGTTCAAAACGGGCTCTGGCCGAGCCTGGGCTTGTCTGGGTGGTGGTGGTGGTGGACAGGACCGAGGCGGAGAGGGCGGTGGTGGAGGTGGTGGGAGGCGGAGTGATAGGGGGGAGGGCGACCTCCTCCAAGCGTACTGCTCCAGCTCGATCTCTGGGCCGTTCTCTGGGCTTCGATGCCGCCCTTCTTCTTCTTTTTCTTCTTCTTCTTCTTCGTCTTCTCCGATTTGTCGCCGTTGCTGGCAGGGGGTCCAAATCCGATCGCCCTTCCCCGCTGGTGACCTTGACCGAGATGAAAAGGGGAAGACAGCGCTTCTTGACCTTGAGCGGGGTGCAGAGGGTCAGGGTGGGGGTGGGGCTCGCCGGGGTGGCGATGGGAGCTGGGGGAAGGTCGGTGGCCGTGGGGGTCAAGGCGAGCAGCGAGGAGGCGGAGTAGTCAGCACATGGACTGGGAGTGCACGATGGTGGTGTTGGTGGAGGAGGCCCGGCGCACCGTGCTGTTGAAGTTGTGCATGGTGGACGACTGCTCCATCCGCGTGTACACCCGCTTGAAGCAGCAGAACAGGTAGCGGTTGTAGTACTTGCGGAACTGCGAGCTGAGGAAGTAGAGCGCAAAGGGGTTGATGCAGGAGTTGATGAAGGTCAGGCAGAAGCCCACCATCTTGAAGTAGTGCCAGAACACGTTGTAGTGAGAGCTATCCAGGTAGAACCACAGCAGGTAGATGTGGCGGGGCAGCCAGCACACGACGAAGATGACCACGAAGCTCAGCACGATGCGGGCCACCTTCTTGCGGGCGGCGATCTGGCGTTGTTGGTTCAAACCTCCGCTCTTGCCCTCGCAGGGCATCTGCTGGCCGCTGCGGATGAGGATCACCGCCATCATCAGGTAGAAGGTGGCGATGATGACGACGGGGATGGCGAAGAAGACGACGAACCTGGCCACGTAGTACCCGGCGCGCAGCATATCGGTGGAACCTTCTGGGAAGGGGCTGCAGACTCGGTAACGGAAAGGAGGACTGATCTGTGGGGACAGAAATAGAGGGACGTATGACTGTTTGCGTGCTGTCACACTGGTTGCCATGGTGACATCTGTTCAACTGGCTGTCATAATGATAATTTGTATTCTCATAATCATAATGATCCTAAGTGTCATCGTTGTCGTCATCGCCTTCATCATCATCATCATCATCATCATCATCACCACCACCACCACCACACCACCATCATCATCATCATCATCATCATCATCATCATCATCATCATCACCACCACCACCACCATCATCATCATCATCATCATCATCATCATCATCATCATCATCACCACCACCACCACCACCATCTCTATCATCACCATTATCATCATCACATCAACAGAATCAAAACCTGCAATAAACAAATCAAACAGCAACAGCAACAACAACCGTGAAAAGTAGTAATGGTTGTAGTTGCAGCAGCAGCACCACCACCACCACCAGGAGTACAGTAGCAGCAGCAGCAGCAGTTGTAGTGGTAAAAGTAGGGGTAGTAGTATTAACAGTAGAAGCAGTAGCAGCAACAATACCATACGAATTATCACAAGAACTGCAAGTACTATTACCTTTACCACTGATAAGAACATGGCATCATCATTATCATCATCATCACCACCACCACCCACCACCACTATCATCATCATCATCATCATCATCATCATTATCGTCATCATTATCATCACCCATCATCATCATCATCATCATCATCATCATCATCATCAAAAACATGAATAACAAGCATGTTGTGTTGGTACTAATCTATTTATGTAATATAGACCCTTGGGCATTTCTGTTAACCCGACGAACAAGGAACGCTTTCCGGTCTCCCATAGTAATCATTCAGCCGGAATAGCTCAGTTGGTAGAGCGCCTGACTCGTAATATTGGTGATCCTGGGGTTGCGGGTTCGAACCTCCGCCGGGGCGTTTCGGTACAGGGGGAATTTTCCCTCGGAGTTAACATTGGTTCTGACTCCATTTCCCATACAGTCCTTCGAATGAGACTATAAACCGACGTTCCGTGTGTGAACGCACGCATAACATCTTGCACACACGTAAAATCCCATCACCAACATTCGGAAGAGTAGGCCAGTTTGGCCATTGGTATGGATGACACGCTACACATAGCATGCACCCTGAGTGAGAAACGGAAAGAATGAAGGAAGTAAGGAAAATGAGTGATCGATGTTGAACGATACTGACTGGATGACACGGGAAACGACTGAATGAAGCGCCAGCTGGCAGCTCTTCAGTCGGCACTACCCAGGTAGGTAGCCCGTTGTGTAAACGAGTGTGGATTGTAAAGCGCTTAGAGCTTGGTCTCTAGCTGAGAATAGGCGCTATATAAGTATTCATTATTATTATTTCAATTCATGAAAACAAGTATCTGACGCCTAAATAGATGAAGAAAACATTTCGAAACATCTAATGAACAGCAGAATGAGCTTTCTGACTGCTCTAAACAGCCGGCGGCAACAGCTTAAAGCGAAGGACACGCAGATCACCAGGTCCTTTCCATGTCCTTGTCTCCAGCTTGGAGAGAAAAAGGATCCCTACGGTACCCCCACCCCCCCCCCCTACCCCCCAAAGCCGTGGAATTCTAACCGAGCGTTTAAACATCCACACGGTGTTCACATCCTATCGCAAGGTCAAAACAATCCATTCGTATTCAACATGCATTAAACTCACCATTACGGTATCTTCAAGCGCATGAGGCCTATTCAGTTCGATCTCGTTTATGATTTTGTGACAACACGGCTCTGATCCTAGAAGGAAACGTTTATCGATCACAAAGCTGATCTGGTCCAAATGTGTGTCGGCAAAATGCAGAACATGAGAACACAGTAAAAGGTGGCATTCTGTTGGAAAAGAAGAGTGGAGAGCCGGAGGGAGGTATGGGAGGTAAGGGCGCCCTACCCTGATCATCTCCTCGCTGAGGATGGCGTCAGGCAGGGCGAGGACGAAGGCCAGTACCCAGATACCGGCTGACACCGCCAGCGTCGTCGCTTGGGTCTGTGACACAGAGAGAGAAAGGTTCAATCAATCAAAACATGCATTGATCAGTCAATAAGTCGATCAACCAGTTGACCGGCCGTGAACTGATTGTGTCGTTTAGCAATTGGAGCACTCTATCAATCAGCCCGTTTATCCATGCACCTGTTTACTCATCCATCAGTCCACCCATCCGTCCATCCATCATCCATCCATCCATCCATCCATCCATCCATCCATCCATCCATGCTTCCATGCATCCATCCATGAATCCATCCATGAATCCATCCATCCATCCATCCATCCATCCATCCACCCATCCATCCATCCATTGATCAACCAACCGATCAATCAGCAAATCAGTGATAAGAAAAAAAAAAACTGCCTATACATCCATTCATTTATCATTCAATCAGTCGACTGATTTGTCATAAAGCTTCAGTCAATGAATGAATGAATGAATGAATGAATGAATGAATTATTCCAACCGACTATTTATCCATCCTTCAAACTATCCATCCATCAACCAATCCATCCAAAGCTCCTAACCTACTCAAAGCCCAGTACTTTGGGAAGACTATAGTCTGGATGGGCTATGGGCGCGTGGGTCACTATGTAAGTAATAAACAAGTGAATTATAAGAAGACAGAGACGTTAGAACAAAAAAAAAAAAAAGAAATCCATTAAATAGTTGCCGAACGACCAGATAGTTAACTCGTCCGAGCAAAATAAAATTAAGGCCAACGTATGTCCTCTGTGTTAAACAGCCAATCGAACAATCACCTAGCCAACCAGTCAACAAGGTATCAGTTAACCAACAAACAAATCAATCGTTCTACTGACCAATTCATTAGCCATTCGACTTTAACACTGATCAACCAATTAACAGATCAGCCAACAAACCGTCCAGCCAACCAGTCAATTAACCCAAGGGACAACCGATCAACCACTTTACCAGTCAACACGTCAGCCAGCTTTCAGCCACTCAAAAAACAAACAAACAACAATTGGCTAGTCAACCAAACAGATGCTTACCAGTCACTCAACCAGCAACTCGGTCAACCAACCAGCTAACCGATCAGTCAACCAGCCACCACATCAACCAACCAGTTAATCAACTAGCCAATCAACCAACAAAAACTATCCGAGTGATTAGCCCACCAACCACTCAACCAGCCAACCTATTAACCAACTAGAAACTGACTACAGACCAGCCTACCAATAAGTCAGTCAACCATTCAACCAGTCAGTCGATCAAGCCATTCAACGAACCAGCTAGACGTTCAATCAATCAACCAGTCACTCAATCAAAACATCAATTAGTTAACCGGCCCCTGAAACAACTAATCAGCGTACAAATCAAGCAATCAAACAATATATAATCCATCCAATCATCCAATTAGCCCATTATTAAAAAAAAAATAAAGGAATTATGAAAGCAAACATGCACGCAAAGAGGAAAATTGACGAACGTAATTTGGTCAACAGCCACCTGCAAGGAAATCGATAGAGATGGGAAACACATTTCTTAAGAGAGAGAGAGAGAGAGAGAGAGAGAGAGAGAGAGAGAGAGAGAGAGAGAGAGAGACAGACAGACAGACAGACAGACAGACAGACAGTCAGACAGACGGACAGAAAAAGGGGGACAGACAGGCAGACCAACAGACAAAAAGACAGAGACAAAAAGACAGACAAACCGAGAGACAGGCAGACAGGCAGACAGACAGAGAGCGAGAGCGAGAGACGGACAGACAGGGAGACTGAGACAGGGAGACAGAGAGAGAGAGAGAGAGAGAGAGAGAGAGAGAGAGAGAGAGGGCAGACACAGACAGATAGACAGACAGGCAGACAGACAGACAGACAAAGAAAGAGACAGTCAGTCATATAAACACAGAGAAAGGGTTGGGCAGGAGAGAAAGAAAGAAAAGAGAGAGAGAGAGAGAGAGAGGGGGGGGAGGAGGTGGAAGGGGGAGGGGTTCCCGGAAGCAAAAGAAGGAAGCTACGTCAATCATCGCAGGAAGTTTACTTTTTCCCATGGCAGATAATTGACAGCTGTGAAACAAAAGCTAACGTCTTAGCTTTCTTTCGTTAAATCATTCTCCATCCCGGGATTTAAGTTAACTAAAAATGAGTTGCGTCTTCTGTCAATGCTTTTGCACAACTGCTGAGTCTGCTAATGCTGATGTTGCCACTGTGATGCTCCCACTGTTGATGTGGTTACTGTTGATGATACCACTGCTGGTACTGTTGTTGTTCCATCTTTTGATGTCGTTATTGCCGGGTTTTACTGTTCATGTTGCTACTACTCATACTGGTGCCATTGACGTTCCTATTGCCGATGTTGCTTCTGTTGATGATGCTTCTGGAAGCACTATTGCTAATGCGGTACTGAAGGGGTTCCTACTGCAGGTATTGCTTACAGCCTACTTTGCTGCTGATGTGGTAGTCAATGTTGTTGTTGCTATTGTTAATGTAGCTAGTGTTGTTGCTGCTACAGCTGAGTCTGTATTGCTAATGCTGCTGCTGCTGCTGCTGCTGCTGCTGCTGCTGCTGCCTGGCTACTATTGGTGATAATGGTGCAGCGAATTTCGTTATTTTCGATGTCATTATTTCTGATGCTGATAGCAATGTTAGAAGTGCTAGTGTTGCTACTGCAGACGCTGCTGCAGTGGTTGGCTACTACGGACGGTGCTGTCTCTGCTGTTGCTGATTCTGTTGTTGCTGCTGATGAAGGTGCAGCTATTGCAGACGTTGCTTCTGCCGGGATTGCTGTTGCTAATGTTGTTCCTGCTGTTCATGGTTCTGCTGATGTTACTATTGGTGACCATGCAACGGGTGGTCCCACCGATGATAATGCCGCCAGCGCTGACGTAGATACTACTGAAGTTTATACTACTGATATTGCTGCAGTTGACGTTGTTATTTACTAAAATAATGATGATGCCACCGCAGCTGCTGCTGCTGCTGCTGATATTGCTGCTGCTGATGTGCTTACCGATGCTGCTGCCACTGCTGATGTTGTTAGTGTTGATGCTGCTGGTGGTGTTGCCACTGTGCAAGTTGCTATTGTTAATGTTGCTGGTGCTGCTGTTATTATTACCGCTAACGTTGTTGCTGCTGAAGTTGTGACCGTTAATGTCGCTGCTGTTAATGTTGCTGCTACTGAATGTGACTGCTGTGGCTGTTGCTGCTGTAGTTGTTGCTGTTAACGTTGCGACTGTTGATGTTGCTGCCGCTGCTGCCAGTGTTGATGCTGGTGTTGCTGGTGTTGATGTTGCTGCTGCTGGAATTGATGCTGCTGTCATTGGTGTTGAGGCTGCTGCTGTTGATGTTGATGCTACTGTAGCTGGCGTTGGTGCTGTTGCTACTGCTTGTGCTTGTGTTGATGCTGCTGATGGTGATGTTAATGCTGCCTCTACTGGTATGATGCTGCTGCTGCTGGTGATATTGATGCTACTGCTGTTGATGTTGATGCTGCTGTTGCTGGTGTTCATGCTGCTGCTGCTGCTGCTGCTGCTGCTGTTCATGCTGCTGGTATTGTTATTACTGATATCGCTACTGCTAATGTCGCTGTTGCGAAGTGATTTCTGCTGCTGTTGCTGCTGCCACCTACGGTGCTACTTTTATTGATGCTACTTCTGCTGATATTACCATTGGCGATGATCCCACAGCTGTTGTTACTGCTGCCGCTGATGTCGCTTCCTCTACTGCTTCTACTACTACTACTACTACTACTTCTACTGTGCTGCTGTTGCTGCTGCTACTGCTGCTACTACTACTACTACTACTACTACTACTACTACTACCACTACTACTACTACTACTGTGCTACTGCTACTACTAGCCTACTACTACTACTACTACTACTACTACTACTGCTGCTGCTGCTCTCTTACTACTGCTACTACTATTACTACTGCTGCTACTATTACTACTACTACTACTGGTACTGCTGCTGCCGTTGCTGCTGCTGCTACTGCTGTTGTTATTACTACACTACTATTCCTACTACCACTACTGCTTCTACTACTACTACTACTACTACTACTACTACTTCTATTGTTGGTAATGATTCCATAGCTGGTGTCGCTATGGTGGATACTGTTATTGCTGATGTTACTAACATTGATGATACTACATCTGGTGATCCTACTGCTTACTGTGTTGTGTCATGCGTGACTTGAACACCACGGAGGTCACTCGGCAGCAGTTTAAAATCGCTTACGATGGCTTCATGTTGATTGTTTCCCTTGGGCAGCCCCTGTTGGGTTTGCGACAACACAAACGTGGATGTAATTTGTGTGTGTGTGTGTGTGTGTGTGTGTGTGTGTGTGTGTGTGTGTGTGTGTGTGTGTGTGTGTGGGGGGGAAGCCGGACTGATAGGCGTGAGAGAAATACCACTGGGGTCACTGAGGAAGAAAAAAAGAAAGAAACAAAGAAGGAAGGAAGGAAAGAAAAAATGAAAGGAAAAAAAAAGAGAGAAAAAGAAGGAAAGACAGACAGATAGAAAGAAAGAAAGAGTAAGAATACATGGAAATAACTGACTGTCTGAATAGAATACATGGAAAATAACTGACTGTCTGAATAGAATAAACGGAAAATAACTGACTGTCTGAATGAATAAACGAAGGAAGAAAAACGAAAACCGCAAGAAAAAAAAAAAAAAAAAAAAAACCACGTGCCAACTTCCGTGGGCCAGCACACCATGACACAGCAAGACAAGTGCAGACGAACCACACACAACAGTGAATGGCACCGTGCTGCAGCTGCAGTACAGTGTCCTTACCAAAGAGAAGTCTGGAATTCTCACATGGGGAAAAAAAACCACACAAAAAACAAACACACAAAACAAGGCTGTCACTACAAGTGATATAATGCCACTCACGGAGAGAAACAACACCACAAAATGCAAAGCATCCCAACGAACGAAGCGCCATGCAACACGGCGCATCGCTTGGTAGCCTGCGCAACGTGCTACAGTATCTCGGCAGTGCAGAGGAGATAACGTAACCCAACACAACGCATCGGAATTCAAATACGAAATCAAATGATTCTGGCGCTTGACGTTAACATGAGAAAAGTTAAAAGTCGTTTTCACAACCCATCTTAACGTGTTGTCGTTCTGGTGGTGTATATGTAGTTTATGGTAGGCCACCCCTTCTCCCACTTTTCCTCGGCTGGTTATCCCCGACTCCTGTATGACGGTAAGTGAGTGTGGACGTCACTCTGCCATGTGACGGAAGTACGCAACTGAAACCTGTGTTTAGTTTTTACCGCAGAAGTGGAGCACTGAGGTCGCAGTCAGACGTTGCGAAGTCAAATCCCACAGCCGGCCCTCGGTTCAAAAAAGTTGTTCGCTTGGTGGTAACGTCTTTCGCCGTTGCGCTCTGCAGTCATGAAAGACGGACTGGTTCACCCATGGGGGGCTCTTCTTCCATGGTGGTTCTGTTTGTGTACGGCGCCCGGTGGCCATTACACAAGAGCTTCTGCCAGACAGCAGTTGTGTCCCTTGGTGTCTTAATGGATGCCCTGTGCGTGCTTGCAGTATGTGTCAATACAGCGCAGGCTTCCAAGGGTGGTGATGGGTTACTCCCGGCTGGTTGGTTTGCAGTTGAGGACAGTACTTGTCTAGGTCCCTCTGGTACCTTCGGGTGCATCCTTTTTTTCCCCCAAAAAACATGCCATTTTCCCTGACCATCTTAACGTCCTGGTGGTGTCAGTATTGTGTGAGAGGATCCCAGTCCCCACTCCACTGCCAAGATTTATCCCCGTCTGCAGTATCACCCTCGGTGGTTATAAACGGTAAACCAGAAAATGGCTTCCAAACTAACACAACAAAACACAACACAAAGCAAAAGAAATGCAAACTGAAGCTACTGAAAGCAGCACAGCACAGCACAACTGATTACAGCACACAGGAAATAATGAAGAGGAAAAAAGGAAAACAAAATGTTGAACTCTGCAGCTATGCGTCGCATTAGAAGTCCACATTGCTAAATGCAAGATCTGGTGTGGCGTTTGATTTCAGTCTTAATGTCACGTTTGGCATCAAAATAAGAGTAGTTTTACCGTTTAATATCATTGCTGACAGTGGAAAGGGCAGAAAGACAGTGATGGTAATTCAGTTACAAGAGAGAATTCGGAGAGACAGAGAGACAGACAGACTGACAAACAGACAGACAAACAGATAGACAGACAGACGGAGTTAAGAAAGATTTATGTATAGAAATGCAGGATGGGTGTGAGGGTAGAGTGGAGAGGAGGTGGGAGACATTGATGACAAAGATACTGACTTGGACATTATGGATGTTCGGACATTCAGTTAATCAAAAGAACATGCATTATGAAACCAAAGTGGAACACTGGTCAGAAGTTATACAAGATTCTGCAGGTACCATGAACACATCACAATCCAATACTAACCAAAGCAACGCAGTTCCACACTGCACAATTCATTGCCAACCATTTGAACACGTTACAGCCCATGTAAAGTCCCAAACTGATCTGGTCCCAGTGGGAGCCATTAGTCGTTTTTGTTAATATGATATTCAGGTTCATTCACATGCTGGATTCATGTTATACGGCCTACAGTCCGTGTCTGTGGATGGGTGGGGAGGAGACGAAGGGGGAGGGGGGGGGGGGGGGGTGTGTCAAAGATGACAGAAGGCAGAGAGGGGACCGAGGGGGGGGGGGGGGGGGGTGTAGAGGAGGAGGACGCTTCACCAAATTATCCAGTCGACAGCACCTGAAAACGAGGACAGTCCTTCTTGCTCCCTTTTCTTTGTGTATATCCTTGGAGACTCCACGGTGCGTTGTAAAGCCACAGCTTTCCTCTGTACTACAGGGAGCAGAGCATCGCTCCTTCTTCATGCCCTTCTTGCCTCTTTGGTACGTACCCACAGAGAATCTGAAAGACTCGGGGGTGCGTGCATTGTTGGGCTGACTAGAGGCGCAGGGAGCTGCCGCGTTGATGTCTTCTTTGAGTGTTTTTTTTCCTTTGAAACCGTTCTCGCCAGAATTGGTCGTGTGCTGTGCGTGGCCGTCTTACTCAAGGTAAGGGCTCAAGTGTAAATCACGCGGTCTCTCAGACCGGTTCGATTCCGTCCTCAAGGAGTTTGGGGGGTGGATGTGTGTGTGTGTGTGTGTGTGTGTGTGTGTGTGTGTGTGTGTGTGTGTGTGTGTGTGTGTGCGCGCGCGCGCGCGCGCGCTTAGGGAGAGATTAGCAGAAAGAGTGAGAAGAACTGGGGTAGGGGAGAGTTTTCGCACTGATATCTTACACATACAAAGTGTCTCATCCCATGCCGGTATATAGGACAAGAAGGTCCTGAGGGGTGAAGGTTTTTAGGGATAATGCATTGTGGTTGTGACTCGGTTTTAGAAAACTCATCATATTCTTTCCTACTGACGAAAAAAAATATCAGAACGCTCTTGTCTTGTTCGTATATTACCCCTCTCTCTCTCTCTCTCTCTCTCTCTCTCTCTCTCTCTCTCTCTCTCTCTCTCTCTCTCTCTCCCTCTCTCTCTCTCTCTCTCTCCTCTCTCTCTCTCTCTCCCTCCTCCGTCCCCTCTCTCTCTCTCTCTCTCTCTCTCTGTCTCTCTCTCTCTCTCTCTCTCTCTCTCTCTCTCTCTCTCTGTGGACAATACCAGTAATTAAAGAGGCATCTTGCAATGTGAAGTTAATCGTAAGGCATATGGTGTTATCACCAACAAAGACTCCCAGAATGAATGAACTTTTATACCGTAACATCTCAACACCAAGCAGGATTTGAACGAGGTTTGGCTATGATAATCCACATGTTTACTCTTTGGGTTCTCATTCAAAACACAGTTTTTGTTTTTTTTTGGTTTACTCTATTACTCTATTACTTTTATTGGAAATGTTGGTGGTTTTGGTTTACTCTATTACTTATTATCAGAAATGGTTTGTGTACACAATTGGTTGAACTAAGCAATGCATCCACTAAATTTCAACAAGTCTAATCTGTGGGAAAAGAGGATAAGACAAATTTAGCTGTATGACGGTGCCGTAAAGCCAGCTGAAAATGTTTATAGGTACTGCAAATTTTGTTCTGTACCGTTGAGCTTTTCAGCTGCCTGTATAGATGCATGAGGTAGAGCAAAGGGTGTACTCCTCCATGTAATGAAAAAACACTGTTTTTGTTGAATGATACCTCACAAGGAACATATAAACGAAGTTCTTTGATTTTTCAGATGCGAATATATGGTTTACGGTCATGAGAATAAAGCAAGAAAGCTCTTGAGCATATGTATGCCTTCATTTATTTGGGAGTTTTAGATTTTAG
>JADBJO010001790.1:150000-165000 GCA_016801955.1 Conus betulinus | reverse complement strand
TCACTAATATCTTATGTTTACAAACTGCCTCATTCTGCATCTGCATGTAGGGCAGGAAGGTTCAAGGGGGTATTTGGGACACTTCATTGAGGTTGCCACCAAGTTTGGAAAAGTCCCCATATTCTTGCATCTGGACAACAATTAAAAAAAACAACCCAGAACGCTCTTGTCTTCTTCCTGTATTGTATTGTGCTCTCTCTCTCTCTCTCTCTCTCTCTCTCTCTCTCTCTCTCTCTCTCTCTCTCTCTCTCCTCTCTCTCTCCTCTGCTGTCTTTCTATTTCATATAGAAAATACCAATAATTACAGAGGTATTTTACAATCTGAAGTCCCGCAGCACATCCCCCAGAGGCCCAAGATGTGTTTTAACTGCAAGATAATTATGAAATGTGGTTTAGAGGCACATTGCAAGCTTACTGGTGAGGACCACCAACCAGAGCTACTTTATCATGATGCGGACCTACTTTCTTTTTCTTGTTCCATGGATGACCCACTGGGCTTTGGGGTTAGAAAATGACTTTTCCTGCTGTTCCACCCATGGCCCACTGGACCGTTGGGGTGACGAAATAACTTTTTTCTTACATGTCAGTGTACACTTTAAAACTTGCCAGCATCGTTACTATTCACATTCAGTCATTCTCCCTTAAAGTTCACACACAGAACATTGACTTTCTTTTGAAAAATATACACTGAACTTCACATTGAGTTACATATAGGTACTTTCCATCAATAACAGCGCCTTTTAGAGAGAGAATAGACTATGTTTTTTCCCCTTGCAATGCAGCTTATACTTTCCATTATTCACAGAACATCACACAGATTACATCATACATTGCCATAATGTTATGTCAGTAGCTCCCCCCACCCAAAAGAAATGAAGAGAAAAGCCAAAAACGAAAAAGAAAAACCCAAAACAGAGACAAAATCACATGTATACCTCCCCGCATGTCAATTTTGCACTATGGCAGGATGTCTGATCATTCGATTTACTTTATAAGTTCAAATGTCGAAAGAAATTTCATTAATAGTTACCTGGGATGGCATTCAATACTAGGGCTTTCTGTGACCACCAAGGCATGTTGGGTCACCCACGACCCATGTAAACAAAGGCCATGTATGACCACCAAGGCCCACTGGGTCACTCGTGATCCAATACTTTTATGAACATGAACTAAAAACCCATATGTTCCACTAAGTAACCTGTCAAGCTTTTAGATAAGCATGTTTTCTATAACACTACGAAATATGTGTTTTTCAAACTTTCCCTGTAAGGATTCTTCGGATGTTGAAGTGCAAGACTGGATACTCGCGTGCCACAAAGCCCGGAAAGAGCCATTTGGAGAAGGGACAGAATCCCCAAGCAGTTCCCCACGGAAGACTAGTTACATCCCTTTTTATCTCAGGGATGGTATATCGGGCCTTTGGGATAAAAAAAAGTAAATGAAATGCTTTCGGGTATATCATAGTGGCCACGTGTGTATTTGTTTGGGTCACTGATGACCCCGGGGGCCTCTGGTGGATACTATCATAAAGAGCAGACTTCAGCCATACATAGACCATTACAATGTAAGAAATAATATAACATATTCATGTAGAAACGGTAAACGCACACAGATGGCCTGTCAAATGCAAGTGTTTATGTATGTTTCTCAAAGACTGCCGTGCTCTGTGTCTGTGATGTAATGTGAAATGCATTAAAAGAGTGCCGCATTGTCTGGGCTGTTAATTCAACCTTATTGGCTACGATCATTTTCTAACGCTGCATCTGTTACGCGAATCCAGTCGCACGAAGGGAAGTTTCACACTGCATTTATGAAAACTAAACAGCACTTGAAACTGTGGCACATTGTAGCTACCCTCATGTGTACAATGAGGATTCTTTTGAATACAATTATGTTCACAAGTTCAGCCGGTTTTTATTACACTCACTGACCGTGCTTGCCGTTTTCTTTTTGTTTGGTTGCTTCTTTCTTTTCTTTTTTTTCTTTCTCTCTTTCTTTCTTACCTCCTCTTTTTTTTCTTCTCCTTCTTCTTCTTCTTCTCTCTCTCTCTCTTTTTCTCTCCCTGTTTCTGTCTGTCTGTCTGTCTGTCTGTCTGTCTCTCTCTCTCTCTCTCTCTCTCTCTCTCTCTCTCCTCGTCTCTCTCTCTCTCTCTCTCTCTCTCTCTCTACTTAATCACCTATCTTTCATAAACAAAAAAACCAAGCTGAATATATTTTTTTTTTAGTGATGAAAGTCATTTTCCTGCAATATTTACGTGGGAGCTCTCTCTCTCTCTCTCTCTCTCTCTCTCTCTCTCTCTCCTCTCTCTCTCTCTCTCTCTCTCTCCTCTCTCCTCTCTCTCTCTGTGTGTGTGTGTGTGTGTGTGTGTGTGTGTGTGTGTGTGGTGTGTGTGTGTGTGTGTGTGTGTGTGTGTTTAACCCAATGCAAAAAATACTGAGCTTATATCTTGATTTATGGAAATGCAACTGTTACGACTGTAACACATTGCACTTATTATCTAAATTCAAATCAAGGTTGAACTCATAAATGAAATGACGTCATCAAAATTTGTGTCCATTTCTAAAGCAGCCCCCTCCCCCCCCCCCCCCCCCCCCCCCCCCCCCCCCCCTGTCTCACAGCATATCGATCCTGAAGAAAAAAAAATGGAAACATATTACGATTTTCATCTTTCAGTACACGGGTCTCTTCTTGCAGACAGGTTCCAGATAAACACCTATGGAGCTTGACGCTATGGGTTGATAGTGTTTGGTGATCTCAGGTCGTTACGTGCGCGGGGAGGTACTGAATGAATATCTTCCGAGAGAGCAGAGTTCAGCATAGGCTTTAGGCCCTCTTCTTTTTCTACTGCCCCCTTCACCATGCTCCCTCCCACCCCCGACCACCCTCATGCACACACGAACACACACACACACACACACACACGCACGCACGCACGCACGCACGCACGCACGCACGCGCGCGCGCGCGCGCGCCACACACACACACACACACACACACACACACACACACACACACACACGCACGCACGCACACACACATCCAGGTTACCAACCTCCGTCCGGTACCCCCCATCCCTGCCCTACCCCCCCCCCCCCCCTTCCCCTCCCCCCCTCGTTTTCTTCCTCTTCAGACTCTCTCAAACTTCTCTGGCAGCCTATTTTCTGTCAAGCGCAAACTCCTATGGTGATCTGCCCATATCCCCCACCCCCTTCTCTTTGCCCTTACATTCTACACCCATCATCTATCTACCTGTATGCTGACAAAAGAACTTTCTCTCGGGGGAAAAAATAAAAGTTGCTCTGAAGATACCATCTTTACCCACACACCAGCATATCTTGTTTGCGTCTTTGTTTGTTTGTTTTGTTTTTTTGTTTTCGTTTTTGATTTTGTTCCATACCTGCCCGCAGTGAAGCGGAGGTTTTTTTTTGTGTGTGTGTTTTTTTTAAACAAAAGGTAAGACAACCAAAGATAGACATCTGCTGCGTGTGAAATATGTTGACACTGGCAACAGTGTTCATGGAAACTGCATGTGACATCCAATGCGCATGAAGTCAGATTTTGATGAGGGTGGGGTAAAGGGAGGGAGGTCTGATGAAAGGCACACAGGTAGGAGTGTGCCTTCAAAGGGGTCAGAGATGGGATACTGAGTTGTGGGGAAAAAGACACAACAGCTTTCTGGGTGGGGGAGAGAGAGAGAGAGAGAGAGAGAGAGAGAGAGAGAGAGAGTTGAAAATGCCGTGAAGAGAGCCTTGATAAATAAGGGCGATTGCATCCTTTACAAAATCCAAGTACAGGCTGTCCTGCACAATCCGTAGCTGCTGATAACGCTTGGGGTATTTAACAGTTGAGCTGACCACTCGACTGTTGACACTTTTTTTTTATCTCCCTTGCATCCTTAAATGGGTCCTCAAGCACATAATTAGAGATTTACCTTTGTATGTTATACATCAGTCTAGTTTTTCAGCAACTTATTTCTCTAGCTCACATTCTTTTTGTTTTACTTTTTACCCTTCACTAACTGCTTCGGTGTGTTGTTGGATTCCGTTTTTGAACCCTTGGTGATGAGAATACCATGAAATTTTAGACTGTGGTATATCTCTATTTGATGCCAAAGAAACACCGACATTTAGTCGTACATAGCTCTCAACAAACGGTCTTAGGAGCCAGGTATTTGAACAGTTTGTCTTTCAAGATGGGTTATTTTTTGTGATCTCTGGGTAGACTGCTAGTTAAATATGGTTATGTTTTCTGTTATACTTTCTTACGTTTTCTGGTCTCTGTAGACTGCTAGTTAAATATTGTATGTCTGTCATACCTTCCTATTTTCCTCAATTTCTGTTCGAACCCTTTGCCAATCATTTCGAACCTTTGACGAATCATTAAATAATGACCTCGTATTGTTACTTTTTTTTCTCCCACTACTCAAATGTTCAAAACAAACACACATGTCCACCTACCTGCATATATCTGTGTGTGTAAGCAATTATACATAAGTCGCGGTCAACACTCGCTTCAAACTGATCGCTGACAATACAAACATGACTTTATAAACGACGGCCCCGGGCCCAAGAAGACGTTTCGTGCAGACAGAGGGAAAGTGGTGGTAATGGAAGACTAAATTAATTCAATTGTAAATTCCTGGAGCGGCCAGAGAAAACGGCGATCAGTGGTCGCATGGTTGAAACACGCGGCTCTGAAATTCACAGTCGTGAGTTCAGACTGTTTGTTGAGTATTGTACAGATTGAAATCGTTCTCTACACAACAAGCAGTAGTTGGGTACCTGATTCAGTACAGAGGAAGAAAAAAGCGGCGGAAGGACACGACTGGGTCCGTCACCTACACTGGTGTACGTGGAGTCTCCAACAGTACACACACACACATTATGTATGTATATATATATATATATATATATATATTTTTTTTTTTTCTAGGTTCATCCGTTCGTCTCTCTTCCCTCCTAGACACCAACCCCACCACTCGTTTGTAAATCGGAAATTGAGGTAGCCTCCTGAGAAATAATGACAAAGGGCAGGTGACTTCGGTTTCTACCCCTGTTTTTTCTCTCCGGGGACCACTCCCTTCGGCCCCAGCTCTCGCGCTTCCCCCACCCCACCCCACCCCACCCCAGCCCTTCTCTTCCTGTGTCCCTAGGGGAGCGGATGCTCTGTCGGCTGGATGTAATCTTCCCTCTGTCTGCTGGCTGTTTGTTTGTCTGACGGTTTTGGTCGCCCACCTACTGTCTGCCTCTCAATCTGTCTCAGCCACCCCCTTCCCCGTCACCCAACCCCCATTTCCAACCATCCATTCTCTCTCTCTCTCTCTCTCTCTCTCTCTCTCTCTAAACACAGAGGCACGCGCGCACGCATGCACGCGCACACACTCGCACGCACACACACCGCCATATATTTGATGTGATCTTGGAAGTATCAATCTCTCACGAGTGTACAAAGCCGGCGAAAATCCTCTCAGCAAACGTCTGCTTCAGTTCCGAGCCCTGAAGTTATAGGCCACTGCTTTAAAAAAAAAAAAATGTGTGTGTGTGTGTGCGTGCGTGTGCGTGTGTGTGTGTGTGTGTGTGTGTGTGTGTGTGATCAGCAATAAATTTAGTGGTGTTGCTACACACAAGAATGCCGTTTTATCAATATACATTTTCATCATTTCTCTTTCTGACGATATACGTATCACCCGTCAATATCAACGAAAACATCTTGTTTGTGTTTTTCTTTCCATAAACTTCAATGTTTGATACTGTTGGTTTCCTACTACAAGTCCGTGTTAATGGAAATTATCAATGCAACTACTCTTGTTGCAGTCTGAATATATGTCAACTTATCAGATGTTCTTAGTTTTAGCCTGATAGTTGCTTTTCACCTCTTTTACACGCGAGGGCCGGATGAAAAAAAAGAAGCTTATACTGCTAATCTGTTGCCTTTGAAGAAAAAGATCATCATCATCACCTCTCTCTCTCTCTCTCTCTCTCTCTCTCTCTCTCTCTCTCTTTTGATACATTTCCAACACGATTATATGATTTTTCCTGTAAAGGAATTTTGAGGTGTTCCTGAAAGAATGTCCAGTATGCTGTATAGAACACTCGAGATTCACGTGTCATTGATACCCATCATGAATATTTAACGGACACTACCCGTTTGCTAAGATCTCCTCTAAGCTAAACTATCCTAAGCTAACATAGACTGAGCTAAGTGAGGCCAAACGCATGGCCTGAAACGGCCCTAAACATAATAGTATCAAACCAGGCCGAAGGAGAGAGAAGATAAGCAAGCTGATCAAAAGTGAATTGCACGACAAGCCGCCGTGCTGCAGCGAATCCAGTAGCACTCTTCAGGGCTGGGAGGCCGTGGGTTTGAGTCCAATCAGAAGCATTTACTAGTAGGATGTTCCCCCCCCCCCCCCCCCCCCCCCCCCCCCCTTTTTCTTCTCCAGACTAGAATTTACTGTGGTGTCAAAAGGGAAGACTTAAACCAAATAGTCCAGCTTTTTTTTTCACTTCATGGATGCATTTCTGAGATTGTGCCTTAATTCACTGACCAACACGCCGGCGTGTTTGTATATCTCGGGCCTGGTTGGACGCTGGGATATATATGGACGAAGGCTAAGAGTACAGCATTATCGTGAAGTCTTAAATCAGAACTAAACTCAACAGCGTCATGTTGGTCACCGTCGTTGATCATCATGGTTAAAAAAAAAAAAAGGTTTCAAGTTCTGTGGTAATTTACGCCCTGCTAACGTTATGAGCTTAGTTTCCATTTCTTCCACATGTCCAGGACCGGGCAATTATTCGTCAAGATCATCAGTATCGGCAAGTCCGTGGCGGCTATCTTTGAATGGACGTAGTGGCAGACAGACAGACGTCTAGACAGACAGACAGACAGACAGACAGAGAGGGTTCAAAGTTTATTCAGGATAGGCCACAGCCGCTTCTGACAGGGGATTAGATTCAAAAACATAGCATGGAAGTGAGAGAGAGAGAGAGAGAGAGAGAGAGAGAGAGAGAGAGAGAGAGAGAGACAGACAGACAGACAGACAGACAGACACACAGAGAGCAGCATACAAAACCACGGCGAAAAGTAAAGACTCGGAGAAAGATACACAGACAGCAAGCGATCGAGAGACACAGAGACAGACACAGATACAGCCACAGCCACAGACAGAGAGAGAGAGAGAGAGAGAGAGAGAGAGAGAGAGAGAGAGAGGCACAGAGAGGAGAAGGCGACCCACGGGTGTGGCACTGACCTTGCCCTTGTGTTTGGCCATGGGGTCCATGATGGCCAGGAAGCGGTCAATGCTGAGAGCGGTCAGCGTGAAGACGGTCACGCCCAGGGACCAGGTCTGCAGGAAGAAGTTCAGCTTGCAGGCCACGAAGCCATAGGGCCAGTTGGAGAAGGTGTAGTAGGTGGAGTTGAGCGGCACGGAGATGAGGATCAGGATGAAGTCGCCCAGAGAGAGGCTGACGATCAGGATGTTGGGCACGTTGCGCATCACCTGGTGGACGGGTCACCAACAGAAAAAGGCGGTTGGATGGTTGGTTGGTTGGTTGGTAGGGGCGTGAGGAGGTCAAAGGCGGACGCGTGCGTGCGTGCGTGCGTGCGTGTGTGCGTGCGTGTGTGTGTGTGTGTGTAGTAAGTGTGGAAGGTGTTCTTTTGTGGTCTGATGTTGTTGGGGTGGTTTATATTTGTGTTGTGGTGTTATGGTTGTGTGGTTAAGTGTGGTGTGGTGTGGTGTGGTGTGGCGCGGTGTGGTGCGCGGTACGGTGCGTTGCGTTGCATCGTGTCATGTCATTTGTGTCGTGTCGTATAGTGTCATGTTGTGTTGCGTTGCGTTTTTGTTTTTTGTTGTTTTTTTTTTTTGGCGTTGTGATGTGTTATGCTGTGTCGTGTTGTGCTGTGCTATGCTGTGCTGTGTTGTGCTGTGTTGTGCGGTGCAGTGCTGTTTTAGTCTGCTGTGCTGTGTTGTGTTGTGTCGTGCTGTGCTGTGTAGCTCTGTGGTGTGTGCCGATGCGCTAAAACACTTTAAGTTAAAATTTTTAAAATTTGGCGACTGCAAGATCCAGTTCATGATTAGCACTAACTTTGCAACTGAAATGGATGATGGGGGGAAACAGTATACAACAGATGTTTTCATTTGTTTCACTGTAGTGCATAGTACTGCAGTGTCCTGCATAGATCTCTACTGGATTGTATAGCATGGCATTGTGCTGTATCATATTGCAGTGTGGTGCAGTGTAGCGTAGCGTAGCGTAGTGTAGGGTAGTGTAGTGAAGTGTAGTGTCCTGTACTGCTCTGTACCGAGCTGTGCCATACTGAATTGTACAATACTGTACTGTGCTGTAGGGTGGTGAGGTGTGCGGTATTGTATTGCAAATACGATGTTCCATTGCACTGTATTCCATTGCACGACAACTGTTTAACTGTTTCACAATGCTGTAATATGTACTATAATCCCCTGAACCACACCGTTTCGCTATCAACTGTTCTGATATGCTCTGCACTGTCCTGCACTGCTTTGAACTGGTGTACCAGTGCTCTGGAACGTACTATAATGCTCCAAACTGTTCTTAGCTAAGCGACAAGCATGATTACTTGCCTAGACCTGACTTAGCTAAGCAGCTTCTTCAGCTTTCGTCGTAGTTATTCTTGTGTTCAGATGTTCAGTTCAAAAGAGGGCTAATCAGTCGAAATTCACATTTGTCGTGTGTCAGATCTTGTCTTTTCGTGCATTAAGTTTGGTGCATCATGATCCCCTTGTTTTGCTGGTCTCTTTGTTTGCTCTGCCTTTTTCTTTTCGTGTTGTGTGAATTTTTTTCAGAAATAAGAAGAAGAAATCAAGAAAGATGTCATCAACTGCTGGTGTAAAAACTCACCTCTATACATAGGAATCGACTGATGAGGAAATGGACAAAATGTAACAGCGGGTTATAATCCAGTAAAACTAAAGCTGAACAAAATTAGAGAAAATACAATAATAACGTTGAATGTAGGCGAAAGAAAATCCTAGAAATGAGAGAGAGAGAGAGAGAGAGAGAGAGAGAGAGAGAGAGAGAGAGAGAGAGAGAGAGAGAGAGAGAGAGAGAAGACTACAAAACAAAGCAAAAAGATATGAAATTGATAGCAGCGGGGATATTGCATGCCAGTTTGCGGTTTCTACCCATGCATAAGTTTCGGTCGAATAATTACGCAAATAAATGAAACTGGCGAACGATGGCTTCATTCCAAAGGGAACGCGTTAAAAACCTGCGGGGAGAACGTGGGTGTGGAGCGAGGGAGGGGGGGGGGGGGGGGGGGGGGGGGGGGGGGGGGGCATGAAGGGGGGTGGGTGAAACGCCATCAAAAAGACACCGATCTGATAGCAATAATTTTTTCCCCATTTCTTGAATATTTTCTCGAGCAAAGACAGATCGCAGACAGATTTGTTGTAAAGAATTTTATAATGTCATGCTACAAATTGTGGCAGGAACTGTTGTTAGCTTGTGTTCACTTGAAGGAAGAAATCCGCTAGATGAATGAACGACTGGATTTCAAATAATCCAGTAGACTTATTTCATTTTTCTCTCTTTTTTCGTTGTTCTTATTCTTCTTCTTTTTTTTCCTTTTGAATAAGAGTATAAAAAGAAAGGAAAAGGTAGGTGTATAATCGCAACATGCCGCTTCGGCATTCGTAGGACTTGCTTTGCTTTCTTCTTTATTATTTTGTTGGGTTTTTAAAAAACTATTTTTTAATTCATCTCACAGATGTATGTATGTATGTACGTAAAACACGATGAATTCAGGGACATGATAGTAGCAAAAATGTTCAGCAAGACAGTAAATGTGAACGAAGAAAGAGGATAAATAACTTAATGTGCAATGGTACAACATCTGAGAGAGAGAGAGAGAGAGAGAGAGAGAGAGAGAGAGAGAGGAGAGAGAGAGAGAGAGAGAGAGAGAGAGAGAGAGAGAGAGAGAGAGATGACAACAACGACACTGACAACACACTTTAATGACAAGAGCTCGGTAACCCTAATGTCATGGGTCAGTACATCTATTTGCTCTGAAGGAATCTCTAGGGGTTCACATGAAGACGCCCGATGAATGTGATTATGGTGAAACAAATCACTATACTCTCTGTATCAATTCATCCGTGCAGTGCATTTGATACTGGCTGAAGGTTGTACAGATGGACGCTGATAGATTACCATTTAAATCATATAACATGTCGCTGGGATTGGAATCACATGGTAAAAGGTCAGGGGTGTCAGATGTTTGGGATTTTCTGTTTTCTAATGGATTTGGGTTCGTCTGGATAAATCAAGGGGTTGGACATTTTTTAATGCGTTTTTGAAACAACACCGGCAGAGACTAATTGATAACCGGTGGCAACACTGACATGAAAACTCCCAGAACAGTGAGCGATATTCCTTTTACAGCACATTTAAGACATCTGCTATTTGTGAAAAATGCGTCTCACTTCATATTGACAGGCATATCAGATGTTATCTGAAAAGCTTTAGATTAGGAATTACAGACATCAAAGCGCATAGTACCGATACGCATATACCAAAAACATTGATGTACTCTGTCCTTTATTTATGCAAAAACAGAAATGGGGACGAATGACATTTCCTACTTTGTTGCCCTGTGCTGTAGGATTTACGATATGAATGCATTCCACTGATTCTTTTCATACCCTGTGTTTATTTCGAGCTGCCTTGCATATTGCAAATGAACATGGAAAAGTACTGATCAGCTTATGCATATATTTATTCATGGCCTTAAAGAGGCGCACAGCTAAGGTCGGTTGAATGAACCCAACTGTCGTATTCATGGTGTGCACTGATGATGCTTACCTGTCAGTTTCCTATTGTCAAACTATTCTATGTTACCTTGCTGCATGAATTGTTATTGTTTTATTGTACCCCTGTCGGAAGGGACCAAGGCCTGCACCGAATAAAATCTTTCGTTCTCTCTCTCTCTCTCTCTCTCTCTCTCTCTCTCTCTCTCTCTCTCTCTCTCTCTCTCTCTCTCTGCATGACATGGAATTGTCCAGGACCAACCGTTTCAGTGAATGGCGTGTCTTGCTACCATGCCTGTCCCCACCATTGCACTCCAGAAAACGTAACATCATTTTCTCCATATTCTTTACGGTGACAGGGGGACCTCGGGGACTACAACAAAACTACCGAGGGATGCTGTTCTTATCGGTGCCTGTCAAAGTGCCACACAACATTTCATTGAAGCGAATGAAAGATGCAGTTTGCTCCGGGCTGCGAGACGAGCACGCGTGTGTTCTGCAGAAATAGGTGCTGTGGTGAACAACCTATCGCACTCAGCATTATCGTGGAGCAGTCGGTGGAACAGAACTTTCCTTTACACATCAGCTTCATTGAAAGTAAGGAGGTATTCGAGGGATGGGCAGAGAGATACTGTGAAAGCTGTTAAGTTACTGTAGCGTTCCCGACAGACTCATCTCCCTGATCCAGTATATCTACCAAGATATATCTATGCAGAGCTGCTGAGGTAGGTCAGTTGCCAAGCAGTTTTGAAGTCAAAACTGGAGTTCCCCAAGGGTATCTATTTTCACCATACGTCTTCCTACTGATTATCAACTAGATCATGAAGAGCAGGAACACAACAGACAGGGACAGTGGAATGCCGTGGACACTTTGGACTTAGATGCAAGAAATCGACTTCGCGGACAACTACTTGATGTTTCTCTATGACAACCATGACAACCCGCAGGACACGAACTCGACTAGAATAACATGTGCAGGCGCAAGGTTGAAGATTTACAGCAGGAAAACGGAATTCAATAAAATAAGCAACGGTGCTAATGCCCCACTTATAACTGATGGAATGTCCGTCAAGATGGTCGAGTCTTTTGTATACCTCGGCAGTATGGTTGACTTATGGGCGAAAAAAAAAAGGGAGAAGGGGCGAGATCTGGGCAGAGGTAGAGGAGCGCTTGGGGGAACTAGGAGCGGGGGAGAAGAGGGAAGGGAGAAGGGGCGGGCCCCAGGTTTCGCTCACGGGACAGACAAGGCACGAGCAGCCTCTCTCATAGCGAACTACCTCCGCACCTCCAGGGAAATCAGCACTGCCACAAAAGGCCGGGCCCACCTTCAATTCAAACTCAACGTCGGTCTTGCTGTACGGCTCTGGGACAGGGAGCAGAACACGGCGTCAAAAGGATGCAGCAGAAGATGCAGACATTCATGAACACGTCCGAGGCGCACTTCTTCTAACATTCAGCGGCCAGACAAAGTCAGCAAAGAGAGTGGAGGTGTAACGCATGGCGGGACAGGATGCAGTCACCACGCAGATCCTGAGGAGGGGAACGATGCAGGGAAGGACGCACCGCTAGGAAGCCAGCATCTGTTATCTACAGTCAGAGTCTGACCAGGGAACCCGCTGGGGAGAAGGAAGAGGAGACGACCCACAAAGAGCTGGAGAAGAGACGCTGAGGCGGAGAGGTACGGAAGAATGGAATTAGGCAGGTAGAGGCAGAGAACGGAATTAGCTAGACAGAGGCCGCGCCATTGAACCATGCCGATTGGGCTGCTTGCGGGTGAACGGCCCCGTTAGGCAACCTTATCAATATTCTTGACTCTTGTCACAGGAATATGAAAAACCAGCCGAGTGACGAAAACTTAATTATCATCATGACGAAGAAGTTCGGTGAGGCCATCAATGCCCTAGCTAACGAGTTCTGCACCACTATTATGGTCGTGTATAAGAGAAGAGAGAGAGAGAGAGAGAGAGAGAGAGAGAGAGAGAGAGAGAGAGAGAGAGAGACAGACAGACAGACAGACAGACAGAGGAGGGAGGGGGAGATTTGGGGGGACTGTATGAAAAGAAGTCAGGGAGAAGAGAGTAGCTGTTAAGAGGAAATACGGCCTGAGAGAAGTGTGAGAAGAGGAGAGGCGCAGGAGGATTGGGAGAATATTGTGGGATGGAATTAGCGATAAAAAAATTGCAAGTCGGATAGAGTAGGCACCTGATATCTCTCTCTCTCTCTCTCTCTCTCTCTCTCTCTCTCTCTCTCTCTCTCTCTCTCTGTGTGTGTGTGTGTGTGTGTGTGTGTGTGTGTGTGCGTATGTTTTGTCGTTTAGTACTAGCTTCGTAGAATAGTAACTGCAAGTATAAAAAAAATGATGACTAAGCTAATGCTCTTACCGTTCTAAAATAAACACTAATTATAATTGGCATTATCATTGTCCTCTCTCTCTCTCTCTCTCTCTCTCTCTCTCTCCTCTCTCTCTCTCTCTCTCTCTCTCTCTCTCTCTCTGTCTGTGTGTGTGTGTGTGTGTGTGTGTGTGTGTGTGTGTGTGTGTGTGTTACGTAAAAGTGGCATAGATGACGTTATGTATGGCTCTTTGTAGTGTATATGATTCTGTTTTAGCATGCGTACGTGATAGATGTGTTCACTCAGATGTTTTTGACTGTCCACAGGGAGTGAAGAAGGATGTTGATTAAGTCGTCTGATGTTTTCGTTTTTCATTAATGAATTGGCAGTAAGATTAACGAAGAAAAAAAACATGGTATTCACCTGATCCTAGGAACATTTGAATGTTTTCTCATGCTAATCGGAGATGATGTAATACTGTTGTCTAGCACTGCTGTAGGTCTGCAGATTCAATTTAATATATTGAAACAAGAGGCAGGTCGTCTATTTCTAAGTGTGAACCTTGAGCAAACTAATATGCTGGTATTTTAGAAAGGGTGGTCACCTCTCTCGTCACTGAAAAATGGTTTTAAGGTGATATAGAAGTGAAGATAATCATTCTTACAAATATGTGGGAATGCTGTTCACAACAAAGTTGAATTTGATTTTTTTTCTTCCATATCAGAGACCTGTAGAAAGGAAAATAAAAGAGGTCATAAAAAAATCTAAAAGCTTCATGTAACTCAATCGCATTGTTTCTAGTGTATTCTAGAAACTTTCTGATGCCAAAATGGAACCAGTCATTACAAATGGTGCTGAAATTTGGGGCCTCATGATTAAAAACAAAGATTGGGAAAAAGTACGTACATTTGTAATCAAACGCTTTTTAAATGTCCAGCCCCCATACTTCAAATACAGTAATGTACGGTGAAGCTGGTAGATGCCCATCGTACATTAGGTGTTATGTCAAGCGTATAAAAGACTGGTTTAAAATCATCAAGACTGCCTGTCCCAAGGATCCGTAAACAGGCCCGTGAAATGTTATTAAACGAATATGAACATTCGGGGAAAGAAAATTGGGTATATCATATTAGGAAGATCTTAACTATGCACGGGTTTGGGATTGTGTGGATGTGCCAGGGAACTGGATGCGAAGGCGGGTTTACTTTTTCATTCAAAGACAGCCCATAATAGCCTCTTACAAACAAAACTGGCACTTTGAAATGGAAAGTACAAAAAAGATACGATTAGTTTATATAGCTTTATAAGCATATTTATTCCTCGTCTGCTGACTGGCCAGACGTATACATGTGGATGACGAAAACGCGCGCGCGTCCCAGTTAATGCCAAAAACGCGGCGGTGCCAGACGGATGCGTGAAGGTGATTATCTAGCGTGAATAATTTCCTGGACCTTCACAATTCCTTTCAGGTCAGTAACAATCGCCACAATGGCATGTATACCTCTACACAACAGCATCCTCGAAATAATCTCCATTAAACTTCAACTTCCAGGTAAGTCTCGTTTAATTTTCAAATTAAAACAAGAGAAATATATTGCGATCATAACAAAGAGATGGCACAGAATTGTCTCGCCTGGATTGAGATCTAGAGCTCTTGAATTAAACGCCCATAAAAAAATGGTTCCATACTAAGCCATCCTCATCGTCGACTTGGCCAACGAGTGGTTCCTTTAGGGAGGATGAGACACACTATATTTGTTTCATTGTGAAGAATACAATACTATTCGTGAGGGGAAAAAAAAAAATAATTTTTTTAAACAGAATATTGCGAAAACTGAGGACACAGTTAGAGTGCTAAAATGGAACTACGACGATGACGCGAT
>JADBJO010001790.1:135000-137500 GCA_016801955.1 Conus betulinus | reverse complement strand
CACCGGGAACCGACTGATTTCTTCAATATGATATTGTTATGATGGAGAATCAAAACTGTGTTCCTTAACACTTCAGTGGATGGCCGTAGGACGCTGAATGCAATGAATGGTGAGAGCCTGTCCCGATGTCTTGTTGGATCGATCCAGGACAGAGAAATGGTCGACTGTGCTGATAACGTCAAAGTCTAATTCCAGCATATGATTCACATGTTGGACAGAGAAATGGTCAACTGTGGTAATAACGTCAAAGCCCTAATTCTAGCATACGATTCATATATCGGGATATCAGAGAGATGGTCGACTGTGTGGTAATAAAGTCAAAGTCATATTCTAGCATATGATTCACTTATCGGACAGAGAAATGGTATCTCCCTAGGGCGTGTGATGAAAAAAAATGTAGGAACTTTCAGTGACAAAATGAAACAGACCTGCGTCTGTTAGAAGTAGACAGACTTTTATCATCATTTGTTGATTCAGAAAGATCTGCATGACTGGATTTTGCTTAAGCCTAAACTTCATGCTGTTTTTTTGAGAAATGAAGTATGCAAAGACCCGCGTTAGCACCTGGGAGAACTCTTCAGAGTTCTAGAATAGTGCCAAAAGTACAAGAAGCTTTACAAAATAGTTTCTTGAGTGTCCGGACAGTTTTGTTTGGCCATGAATTCGCCATGGTTCCGGATCCGTCCAGAAAGTACTACGTCATGACTATCGAACATTCTGAAATATTCAGTACTTGGTAATAGCTGTGATGCGGCCTGTCTCTCGAACTTTTGATAATACTGTGGGGCGGTGTATGTGTGTCTGTGTAAAAAAAAAACGACTGAAAACTATTAGAATGCAGTTCTGGCGAGTGATACACGTCACTCTGTTTTGGGGGATGGTGTCACGGTCAGATGAAGACTGACATGTGATGGGTTTTGCCCTTTGGCGGCGCGTGACACTGACTGCTCTCCCGGTGGGTTGCTGGTGCCGGCGCTGCGGCGGAACGGGCCGGTCTGTGGCTGTGTGGACGGGAGAGTCGGAATAAGCGCGTGGGTACGACGCCGCTGAAGAGTGGCACAGAAGATGGGACAGACAAGAAAAAGAAAAAGCAAACTGATATGTGAATTAAAAGTTGGAAGTAAAGACTTTGACATTAGTTACCGAGAGAGAAGAGAGAGAGAGAGAGAGAGAGAGGAGAGAAGAGAGGCTAGACGAGAGGAGAGAGATAGAGGGAGAGAGGAGAGAAGAGCGAAGACGAGAGAGGAGAGAGAGGAGACGAGAGAGAGAGAGAGAGAGAGAAAGAGAGAGAGAGAGGGGGGGGGGCATCGTACTGTTTTAGTTTGTGATCACTTCAGCGTAAGAGAGAATGATGTGGGTGCGTGCGTGCGTACTACGTGCGTGCGTGTATCCGTGCGTGCGTGTGTATGTGCGTGCGTGCGCCGTCTGTGCATGTGTGTGTGTGCTTGTGTGTGTGCGTGCGTGTGTGTGTGTGTGTGCGCGCGTTCTGTGCGTGCGTTCTGTGTGTGCTGCGTATGCGTTGTGCTCGTGCGTTTGGGTGTGAGGAGGTAGGGGAATGGAGAAGGGGCAGGGGTAGTGGAGGGGAAAGCGGATGGAGGAGGCAAGGTATCCGCAAACACAGCCCAGGATAAAGGTAAACACTGCAGGGCCTCCCGCGCCCCCAAGCCATGAAGACGTCATTATTTGCCAACAGCTCCGCACAACGCACAGTACTGCGGCGGCCCTGCTAATCATAACATTGATCCCCTAAAACGTGCAGTGGTGAAAGGGGTTAATAGATCTATCTGGAATATTGAGACAGGGAATTTTGCCGTCAGATGAGTTTGGTTCGTACAAAGAAATGATGGTGATGTTGTTGTTGTTGTTTTGTTTTAACAAACCAGAAAACTATCTCAACAGACGTTGAGAGCTGTTACGAAAGCTGTACCATGTGGAAGGGGGGAGGGGATCAAGAGTATGTCAAATTCAAATAGTATACAAGGCGATGCACATATGCCAACATCTGACGAAGCCACGGGCACATTAACGTGTAAAACCTCAGTTCACCTGATGAAGATGAAAAACGAGAGTCATGGCCCTGACGGTTTTGCCACAGAACTGTATGACATTTTCTGTCTTCTGTGTCCGCAGGAGTATCAGCCTGCGTGCGCAGAAGACGAAGAAGAATGCCGGAATGAGGAAGAATGGAAAAAAAAAAACATGAAGAACGGGGAGATAAGAAAGGACAAAGGGTGGACATCTTACAGAGGATTGTAGCGCTGTGGTTGATGTCATGGGCTACATGTAGTCATCATGGTCATCGTGGCTGGCACGGCTGAAAGCAGCAGGTATCAAAATTATTGTGTATGTACCAGCATCACGTGAGACAATACTCTTAAACGAATTACACACACCATCGTGAACGTCACATGCGACACGTTTTGTAGTTTTTGTCCTCCCCCCCTTCCGCCCCCACCCCCCCCCCCCCCTCCCCCCCAGTTTTGCAACACGTGGGGTGGAA
>JADBJO010001790.1:112500-122500 GCA_016801955.1 Conus betulinus | reverse complement strand
TTGTTTGAATAAAAAAGACAGAAAAAAAAAACCAGTACGAAGAGTGTCCTGGAAGTAGTAACTCTGATGAGGATTAACACGCAAGTTTCTGAACTCTATTTTCTAAAGCACGAAAATAAAATAGAGTAATTACGTCTATTTGTTACCTCGCACCTTACCAAATAATCACACACGCTAGAGCCTTTATTCATTGCCACACACACACACAGCGCGCGCGCGCAAGCACGCACGTACACACACACACACACACACACACACACACAACACACTCTCTCTCTCTCTCTCTCTCTCTCTCTCTCTCTCTCTCTTCTCTCTCTCTCTCTCTCTCTCAAGCACACTTGATGCTTGTAAATCTAGATAAAAACGGTAAAAAAGAAAAATGCTGAGCAACTTTTATAAAATATAATATTATTTAGCCATGGGTTTGGACATATCTGGCTTGAACAGGGGGTGGACTGTGAAATAACATTTGTTTCACTATTTCAGCAGAGAATGAAAGACATGTACGTGCTGGCATGGAGTGAGTCTGTTATGAACAAAGATAAATATCAAATTTACAGATTGTTTAAAACTAGTTTCGAATGTGAAAAATACTTTGATGACATGGACGTTAGCTGCTTTAGGAATTGCCTAATAAAGCTGAGGCTTGGTGTGTTACCAATCAATGGATCGATTTTCAAAAGAACCTTCAGCAACAATGCTAATTTGATGTGCAAAATGTGTACGGTCGTAGAAGATGAGGACTGTGCGTTGTATAAATGTGTTCTGTATATTGACATAAAAAAATCTTAATTTTGGTGTTATTCCCATGTACAGTCTTGTTGAGAAATGGGTCTATTTTCAATATTAGGAAGCTTGGTGTATTTCTGTTTAATGCCATGAAGTTAAGGCAAAGCTTTGTTGACAGTCTCACGCTAGAAAGCTGACTAGTTGTGATGTATGTGTATTTTAGTTACGTGTTAACTTGACTTCATTTCTAGGGGCTGGGGGACTGAAGCAATAAAGATTGTTGATTGTTCATTGTTGTTCACTGTTCTCTCTCTCTCTCTCTCTCTCTCTCTCTCTCTCTCTCTCTCTCTCTCTCTCTCTCTCTCTCTCTCATGCACGCACGCGCGCGCGCACACACACACACACACACACACACACACACACGTACACACACGCACGTACGCACGCACGCACTCACGCACGCACGCACTCACGCATGCACCCCCCCCCCCCCCCCCCCCCCCCCCCCCCCCCCCCCCCCCCCCACACACACACCCAGTAGTCGCAGGTTCGCTCAGACACTTGTACACGAAATACCTACATTTTCACAGACTCTCCGGAGTGCAGATGTTCGAACTCTTGCACATTATGTCTACGACAGAGAAATAGGAATAATACTAATAACATATTGTGTGCATTACTATAACACGAATAAAATTTTGTAAGGAAAAAAAGAGTGAAGATTTTTCTAAAATAAAAATCTAGAGATAGAAGATGTGAAAGAAATACAGCAAAACAATAAAGGTCAAACAAAGTCATTCAGAACGCGAATAAGAAAAATCACATGATGTTTAAAAAGAACAGGACAGTAGAAAGAGATCCAGAGAGGAGAAACTAAAACATTGAAGAAGAACGAACAAAATTGTATTAAAAAAAAAAAAAAAAAAAAAAAAAAACAGTCGGACGAAAAAAAATTACAAGAGGATAAAAATGATTTTTTTTTTTTTTGAGAGAGAGAGTGAAATAAAAACAAAAAAAAAAGGATGAGCGGAAAAAATGAAGGAAGGAAGGAAGGAAGGAAATCGAATGACCCAGACAAATGCAAAGAAAGTGAGATACAAAAATAACGAAGGAAAGAGGAAGAACAGAGAAGGAAAGAAAGAAAGGAAACAAAAGAAGAAAGAAAGAAAAGTCAGACCATGTTGTGGGTTGCAGACAAATGACTCTCCATGAGAAAATAGATTTATACAAATCGAGTAAAATCAACACTCTGAATATATATTTAAAAAAGGAAAAAACACCTCTTTTCTACTAAAATGACTTGTGTGTCTCATGTATAGATCTTCGTTATATCTTTCCTTCAATCGAAAATATTTCGGTTCAAATAGTTACTAAGCATTAAGAAAGCACACACACACACACACGCGCGCGCGCGCGCGCGTGCCCATACGCACACACGCACGCATGCACACGCACACACACAGAGAGAGACGGACACACAGACACACAGACACAGTAGCTCACGCACACCCGTGGGAAGAAGAGAAGCTAGCCCACTTAATTATTTTCTTATGTATATAGGTCATTCTCTTACAGCAGAAACTGAACTCGAAAAGCAGTCAGAATGCATGCGTATGCATTTATGCAAGGAGAGAGAGGAGAGAGAGAGAGAGAGAGAGAGAGAGAGAGAGAGAGAGAGAGCGAGAGAGAGAGAGAGAGAGAGAGAGAGAGAGAGAGAGAGAGAGAGAGAGTGAGAGAGAGCGACAGACAACTGACAGACAGACGGAGACGGTGACAGAGACGGACAGAGACAGACAGAGACAGACAGAGACAGAGACAGAGACAGAGAGAGAGAGAGAGAGAGAGAGAGAGAGAGAGAGAGAGAGAAGAGAGAGAGGGGACGGGGGGGGGAAGGGGGGGGGGGCAGAGACTGACAGACAGACAGACAGAGACAGAAGGAGACAGAGATACACAGAAAGAGAGAGAGACACACACACACACACACACACACACACACACACACACACACACGCGCGCGCGCGCGCGCGCGCGCGCGCGCGCGCGCGCGCAGACAGACACACATGACAGATAAAGAGAAACACACGCGAGACATAAAGAGAGGCAGAGACAGAGAGATAAGGAGAAGGAAAAAGAAAGACAAACAAACAAGCAAACAAACGAAGAAGGAAAGAAAGAAAGACACAAAGACACAAAGAAAAAAAAGAAAGAAAGAAAGAAAGAATGACCGTGGGAGAGATAAACAAGGGCGAAGGCAAGCCTAAAGACCTCTTCCAAACACAATTGCTCCCCCTTTCGACTTTAGTATTGCATTCCTAACCTCTTAAACACCCAGAGCTTATTTCCATAAACACTGTGGACGGCTGCGTCTTTTATAAATATTTACGTGCGTAGGCTAGCTGAAGGTGGTGGTGGATGTAAGGAGAAAAAGGGGTGGGGGTGGGGGTGGGGGAGGAGGTGATGGTGATTGGTTTGCTGTGAGTCAAAGGTAGGATGTATGTGACGCTTTATTACTCCTACTGTATGAATAATAGACATATTTCTTATTTGTCTGTTTCTTTCTTTCTTCTTTCTTTGATGTTTATTACCCGAGTTTCAGTTGTTTTCTTTGCGGGGTAGGGGAAAGGGAGTGCATTGAGCGAAAGGAAAGAGAGAGAGGGGAGAGTGCGGAGAGTGCAGCCCCACGCTGTTATGTTCGGTGTTGGAATTATGAAGACATGTAGTGTAGTGTAGTGTAGTGTGGTGTGGTGTGGTGTGGTGGGGTGGTGGTGGGGTGGGGTGGTGGTGTGGGTGGTGTGGTGTAGTGTAGTGTAGTGTAGTGTAGTGTAGTGTAATGTTCTTCAGTATAGTGCAGTGAAGTGGATGTAATGTGGTGCGGTGTGCTACAGTGTAGTGCAGTGAAATGTATTTTCCTGTAGTGTTGTGCATTGAAATGCATTTTCCTGTAGTGTTGTGCAGTGAAATGTAATGCAGTGAAATGTATTTTCCTGTAGTGTTGTGCAGTGAAATGTATTTTCCTGTAGTGTTGTGCAGGGAAATGTATTTTCCTGTAGTGTTGTGCAGTGAAATGTAATGCAGTGAAATGTATTTTCCTGTAGTGTGTTGTGCAGTGAAATGTATTTTCCTGTAGTGTTGTGCAGTGAGATGTAATGCAGTGAAATGTATTTTCCTGTTGTGTTGTGCAGTGAAATGTAATGCAGTGAAATGTATTTTCCTGTAGTGTTGTGCAGTGAAATGTATTTTCCTGTAGTGTTGTGCAGTGAAATGTATTTTCCTGTAGTGTTGTGCAGTGAAATGTAGTGCAGTGAAATGTATTTTCCTGTAGTGTTGTGCAGTGAAATGTAATGCAGTGAAATGTATTTTCCTGTAGTGTTGTGCAGTGAAATGTATTTTCCTGTAGTGTTGTGCAGTGTAATGTATTTTCCTGTAGTTTGTGCAGTGAAATGTAATGCAGTGAAATGTATTTTCCTGTAGTGTTGTGCAGTGAAATGTAATGCAGTGAAATGTATTTTCCTGTAGTGTTGTGCAGTGAAATGTATTTTCCTGTAGTGTGTTGTGCAGTGAAATGTATTTTCCTGTAGTGTTGTGCAGTGAAATGTATTTTCATGTAGTGTTGTGCAGTGAAATGTATTTTCCTGTAGTATTGTGCAGTGAAATGTAATGCAGTGAAATGTATTTTCCTGTAGTGTTGTGCAGTGAAATGTAATGCAGTGAAATGTATTTTCCTGTAGTGTTGTGCAGTGAAATGTATTTTCCTGTAGTGTTGTGCAGTTAAATGTATTTTCCTGTAGTGCTGTGCAGTGAAATGTATTTTCCTGTAGTGTTGTGCAGTGAAATGTAATGCAGTGAAATGTATTTTCCTGTAGTGTTGTGCAGTGGAATGTATTTTTCCTGTAGTGTTGTGCAGTGAAAGGTAATGCAGTGAAATGTATTTTTCTGTAGTGTTGTGCAGTGAAATGTAATGCAGTGAAATTTATTTTTCTGTAGTGTTGTGCAGTGAAATGTATTTTTCTGTAGTGTTGTGCAGTGAAATGTATTTTTCTGTAGTGTTGTGCAGTGAAATGTATTTTCCTGTAGTGTTGTGCAGTGAAATGTATTCTCCTGAAGTGTTGTGCAGTGAAATGTAATGCAGTGAAATGTATTTTCCTGTAGTGTTGTGCAGTGAAATGTAATGCTGTGAAATTTATTTTCCTGTAGTGTTGTGCAGTGGAATGTATTTTCCTGTAGTGTTGTGCAGTGAAATGTATTTTCCTGTAGTGTTGTGCAGTGAAATATTTTTTCCTGTAGTGTTGTGCAGTGGAATGTATTTTCCTGTAGTGTTGTGCAGTGAAATGTATTTTCCTGTAGTGTTGTGCAGTGAAGTGTATTTTCCTGTAGTGTTGTGCAGTGAAATGTATTTTCCTGTAGTGTTGTGCAGCGAAATGTAGTGCAGTGAAGTGTATTTTACTACTGTAGTGTTGTGCAGTGAAATGTAATGCAGTGAAGTGTATTTTCCTGTAGTGTTGTGCAGTGAAATGTATTTTCCTGTAGTGTTGTGCAGTGAAATGTATTTTCCTGTAGTGTTGTGCAGTGAAATGTATTTTTCCTGTAGTGTTGTGCAGTGAAATGTATTGTCCTGTAGTGCTGTGCAGTGAAATGTATTTTCCTGTAGTGTTGTGCAGTGAAATGTAGTGCAGTGAAGTGTATTTTACTGTAGTGTTGTGCAGTGAAATGTAGTGCAGTGAAGTGTATTTTACTGTAGTGTTGTGCAGTGAATGTTGTGCAGTGAAGTGTATTTTACTGTAGTGTTGTGCAGTGAAATGTATTTTCCTGTAGTGTTGTGCAGTGAAATGTAGTGCAGTGAAGTGTATTTTACTGTAGTGTTGTGCAGTAAAATTTCGTGCAGTGAAGTGCATTTTACTGTAGTGTTGTGCAGTGAATGTTGTGCAGTGAAGTGTATTTTACTGTAGTGTTGTGCAGTGAAATGTAGTGCAGTGAAGTGTATTTTCCTGCAGTGTTGTGCAGTTGAATGTAGTGCAATGAAATGTAATGCAGTGTAGCGAAGTGCATTGTAGTGCAGTGCAGAGCAAGTCAAATATAGTGCCCTGTAGTGTAGTACATTGTAGTGCAGTGCAGTGCGGTGAAGTGTAGTGTGGTGAATGTAGTACAAAATAGCGTGGTAAATTGTAGTGTAGTGCAGTGCAGTGAAACATAGTGTGGTGAAATGTAGTGCAGTATTGCGTAGTGCATTGTAGTGCAGTATTAGAGTGGTGAAATGTAGTACAGTATAGCGTAGTAAATTGTAGTGCAGTGCAGTGCGGTGAAGTGTAGTGTGGTGAAATGTAGTGTAGTATATAGCGTATTGCATTGTAGTGCAGCGCAGTGCAGTGAAATGCAGTGTAGTGAAATGCGGTATATTGAAATGTAGTGCAGTGTAGTGTTGTGCATTGTAGTGGAGTGTGTTGCGATGCAGTGTATTCAAATGTGGCGCAGTGTAGTGCAGGGCAGTGCACTGAAATGTAGTGCAGTGTAGTGTTGTGCATTGTAGTGCAGTGTGTTGCGATGTAGTGTATATTCAAATGTGGTGCAGTGTAGTGCTGGGCAGTGCAGTGAAATGTAGTGCAGTGCAGTGTACTGTAGTGCAGTGTAGTGCAGGTTAGAGCAGTGCAGTGTAGTGTGGTGGTGTGGTTTAGTGAAGGTTAGTGCTGTATAGTGCAGTGTGGTGGTGTTATGTACTGCTGTGCAGTGTAGTGTAGTAGTGTAGTGTAGTGTAGCGTAGCGTAGCGTAGCGTAGCGTAGCGTAGCGTATCATACTACAATGTAGTGCACAAAACACTTAGAGAGGCCCCACGGCCACATGGTCAGAGCATTTGTCTGCAGAGCTGACGCCTCTGCGTTCGAACCACTCGGAGGTTAGCTCTGTTCGTCTTTGTATCCACCTAGCATACGGCTGAGAAGTACCTGATACAGTTCATGGAAGGCGTAGACCGGCCGAAAGAGAGAGAGAGGTGTGGGCTAAATGTTTCATTCGCTGCTACCTGGCACGGTGGACCTCCGATAGTTTACTGCCCTTTTGGCAACTGGAACATGGGACTTTAACTGTACCGTGCTGTGTTTTAGCATGCCATATCGCATTGTGTTGTCTTCCATTGCATTATTATGTGTCTTACATGACATAACGTGCATTGCTGGGCCTACTATGTTGATTCGCATCGCGTTACATACATTGCATTGTCCTGAGATGCAGGCCACTGTATTGTGTAATAATGCTAAATCGTATCATATCGCGTTCTGTTGTGTAGGTTGATGTTGCATTGGAATACATTGAATTGCGTCCCTTTGTGTTGTATTGCTTTGTGCTGTAAAATATTACATTTCTTACTGTGTTGCTTTGCAGTGCTTTGCGTTGCATTGTGCATTGTATTCCATTGTACTGTACTGCACTGTTCTGTCCTGTGGTGCATTTTTCAGTGTATTCCATTGTACTGTACTGCACTGTTCCGTCCACTGTTGCATTGTGCATTGTATTCCATTGTACTGTACTGCACTGTTCTGTCCTGTGTTGCATTGTGCATTGTATTCCATTGTACTGTACTGCACTGTTCTGTCCTGTGTTGCATTGTGCATTGTATTCCATTGTACTGTACTGCACTGTTCTGTCCTGCGTTGCATTGTGCAGTGTATATTTCATTGTACTGTACTGCACTGTTCTGTCCTGCGTTTGCATTGTGCAGTGTATTTCATTGTACTGTACTGCACTGTTCTGTCCTGTCTGCGTTGCATTGTGCAGTGTATTTCATTGTACTGTACTGCACTGTCCTGTCCTGTGTTGCATTGTGCATTGTATTTCATTGTACTGTACTGCACTGTTATGTCCTGTCCTGTGTTGCATTGTGCAGTGTATTTCATTGTACTGTACTGCACTGTCCTGTCCTGTGTTGCATTGTGCAGTGTATTTCATTGTACTGTACTGCACTGTCCTGTCCTGTGTTGCATTGTGCAGTGTATTTCATTGTACTGTACTGCACTGTCCTGTCCTGTTTTTCATTGTGCATTGTATTTCATTGTACTGTACTGCACTGTTCTGTCCTGTCCTGTGTTGCATTGTGCAGTGTATTCCATTGTACTGTACTGCACTGTTCTGTCCTGCGGTGCATTGCTTAAATTGCTTTATATCGTACTGTATTACACAGTATTAAACTGCATTCATTGCCTGAAACTGTGCTCAATTCTCAAGCAACATATACATTTTCTTGTACAGCGTTGTATTGTATTTCAGTTTTATTGCGTTGTACTGAATGGTAATACATAGCAGTGTATTGCTGAAGCGTTGTACAGTATTACCTTATATCAAATCACCTTTTTATTGCGTTGTAAATTATACATACATACACACATACACATACATACATACATACATACATACATACATACATACATACACATACATACATACATACATACATACATTCGTACAAACATACGTACATACATACATACATACACACAAACACACAAACATACATACATACATACATACATATGAACGTACGCACGTACATACATACATACATATATACCTACCTGCATACATGCATACCTAGACTGTAATGGGTTGCGTGCTTTAAATAGTGACATTGAATGTTATTGCATAGCGTTGTACTGCATTAGATCTCGCATTTGCATTTAACTGTATTGTCTTGTATCGCAAAAGTACTGTGCTGTGTTCTGTTACTATGCATCGCTGTGTCGCGTTTCGTTGCGTGGCGCTGCGTTGCGTTGTGTTTTGTTGTGTTCTGTTGTATTCTGCTGTGCTGTGCTGTGCTGTGCTGTGCTGTGCTGTGCTGTGCTGTGCTGTGCTGCTCTGCGCTAATATGTGCTGCGCTGCGGTGTGCTGCGGTGTGCTGTCCTGCGCTGTGCTGTCCTGCGCTTGCGTTGTGTTGCTCTGCGTTGAATCAAGTCATTCCCTGGAGAAGATCACAGCAAGAGTGACGAGACGGCATCAGCGATCCCTGCCAATGACCTCCAGCAGCCGCTAGATGAGGCAGTATTGTTGCAGAGTCTGGCCAGTCAAACGCTGCTTTTCTGTCCCACACCATCCTCTGTCAGGATACGTGGGGGTCAGGGTGGGACTCTCGCGCCACAATAGTTCGACGAAGGACACAGGTAGGGAGCAGGATGGTGGGAGAATAGTGATGTTCGGTTGAAATATCATGCATTCAATATCATCACCAGAGGCCAGTCTTTGCTGTTCTTGAAATTCCGTTGATATCCACCCAGGCCCCTCCTACCCCCTTCCACACACACCTCCTTCAGGTGATCTGGTCCTTCCTTTTGAGGATTTGATTTTTTTTTATGACGAGAATGTGGTGGTGGTGGTGGTGGTGGCGGTGTGTGTGTGTGTGTGTGTGTGTGTGTGTGTGTGTGTGTGTGTGTGTGTGTGTGTGTGTGTGTGTGTGTGTGTGTGTGTGTTATGCGTGTGTGTGTGTGTGTGTGTGTGTGTGTGTGTGTGTGTGTGTGTGTGTGTGTGTGTGTGTGTGTGTGTGTGTGAGTACAACTTTGAGTTAATCTGACAATAAATTGGTTTCAGTCAGTCAGTGTGTGTGTGAGCGAGTGAGTGTGTGTGTATATAAGTCCATCTTTGTTTTCTACGATCATTCCGAGTTGTACATATATTAATATCTTCATTTCTGTTTTTTTTTTTAAATCAAACATTGTCATCATTTAGGGGGGCACCATCATTATTAATAATACTATCCACATCTTGCTAATGGATTTGTCAGTGTGAATAGACGATATTCAGTGAAACAAGTTCGCTGTAGTCTGAAGAGAAGAAGCAGGAAGTTTGTAATGATGATTCCGCTTAATCATGACTTAAACATGCATCCGCGTGCGACCGTGTGAGTGTGTGTGTGTGTGTGTGTGTGTGTGTGTGTGCGTGCGTGCGTGCGTGCGTGCGTGCGTGCGTGCGTGTGTGTGTGTGTGTGTGTGTGTGTGTGTGTGTGTGTGTGTGTGTGTGTGTGTGTGTGTGTGTGTACTTTCATGATTGCTTGCGTCCGTGCGTGATTTGTGTATGTGTGTGTGTGTGTGTGTGTGTGTGTGTGTGTGTGTGTGTGTGTGTGTGTGTGTGTGTGTGTGTGTGTGTTCGTCTGTGTTTTGCGTGCTCTTACTGTTAAAAACAGGCTTAAGGGTCCGCCCACATCGAATATTTGGAGACAAGTTATTCTAGACACCCACACCATACATTTATCTACCAATTTCGGGCTGTAAGAACAAACCATTCGGACTCTCGCTT
>JADBJO010001790.1:95000-107500 GCA_016801955.1 Conus betulinus | reverse complement strand
TGCCTGGTTGGCCCAGCCAGAAAAACGAGTTGTTGCATTGATCCAGATATTCTGGGTGGAATGGCGGCTTGAAACAGTCCGAAGTGAGGAGGTTCTTTCTTTTTTTTAATAATATCATTCATTTCATTTTATTTTAGTTTTTTTTTTTTTTATTTATTTATTTATTTATTTATTTGAGAGAGAGAGAGAGAGAGAGAGCATCTGTGCAGATTCTTTACCCCCAGCAGGTCTGTTGGATAACAGCTTGAAAACCCAGCCCCGTGCGCGAACAAAAGTAATGCATCAAAAACAAGCAAACCACTTGCACGCACATCTAAGCCCACGTCATCCACTGTAGAACAGTAAGCAATCGTGTACCGATGGGTGCGTCTCTTCTCTCTCTCTCTCTCTCTCTCTCTCTCTCTCTCTCTCTCTCTCTCTCTCTCTCTCTCTCTCTCTCTCTCAGGAATGGGAAAGGGATCGTTCTGGTACCCAGCAAAAAGCTGGTTGCTTAGTCGGCAGAGCATTTTTTCTCGATCCAAGCGAGCAAGCACTCAGCCAACAAGTCCGTCAACCACCCTATTCTTTGGTACATAGTCCCCTTGACTTACGTGAGATTTCTACGCCTGTAAATGAAAGATGGGTTAAACATCATGAGCGCAATCATTGGATCTTCGTCCACACTGAAGACAGTACGTATCATAAGGGGGACACATCTCCTGAAATATGATTTGATGGCAGCTCCACTCAGTTTCAATGTATAGGGGAAGTAACCATGTTAAGGCTACAGTCCTGTAGTCTACCGGCTGTAGGGGCAGTGACAGGTGGGCACGGCATGATGGAACACAAACCCCATACCTCGACTTCCACCGCGTTAGATCATCCCTGACTTGAATCAAATACCCGTTTACTGCTGGATGAAGAGGGAAAGTTTTTCAAACCGTCAAAAAAAAGCAAAAAAACGATCGCATGAGAGATTCGAACTCAGTATCGTCAGGTCCGCATGCAAATGACCATTACACTATGGGCCTAGTCTTCCTGGTATCCATATAACCTAAAAACACATCAACTGGACACTCTTGAGAATCACTCTTTTCGAAAAGATGTTCACTGTCCACACGAGCACCCGAAGACTCGACAAAAACCTACAAGGACGTAACACAAAATAACGCCTTTGTCCGTTCGTAACAAAGCAGGAAACCTTGCTTGCTCCTAGAAGCCCCTCTCCTAAACGCAATGAAAGGAGTAAGATGTATAGTCTGGCAATGAATCTCAAAACCATTACGAAAGACACTGCGACGGACTGGAGAATGAGAGAAGGACAGAAGAACTGGCCAGACAACATCAAGGAGTTCACAGGGAAGACATCTCAGACCTTCTCCGTTGAACGGAAGAAGATGGGGGTGGCTGTCAGTGGCACTGTCCCATATGTACTCCTGCATCCTCGTTCGGCTATGGAACTGGGGTGAAGTGAAATGGCGATACCTTCGATATCTTTTATACAGATGGTGTGATATCCTTCCATCACTACAGCATGACTTTGAATAGACATTGCATGCAAGGATGGTGTTGGAGGACATACAGAGACGAGGTAGCAGGTGCTATCCTTCTGTTCCTTTCATGATGGAAACAAAAAATAAATAAATGAAGACAAGGACGGGTAACATTTGTTCCCCTGGAGAAACATTTCCCTACGTACCACTCCAAACTAAAATGCTCGCGGTACTCCCCGACCTAGTACACATATACAAACGAGAGGCACAACGAATAGTAAGGAGACTGCTTTATTATTTCATTTTGTGGCAGAAATGACTGGGTTTTTTGACTCATCTGCTTCTACATCGTCATCACCACTGTTGTCGGCAACCGAGTGTTCGACACCATGATGATACAGACACAGAAAGTTATTGATTGATTGAGTCATTCAGTGACTGAGAGAGAGAGAGAGAGAGAGAGAGAGAGAGAGAGAGAGAGAGAGAGCAAACAGAGAAGAGAGAAAGAGAAAGGGAGGGACAAAGACGAAGAGAGAGAGAGAGAGAGAGAGAGAGAGAGAGAGAGAGAGAGAGAGCGCCAAGAAGCCTCCAACTCTGACCTCCCCCACCCACCACCCCCACCCCTAATGCTGATTCAAAAACACTGCAAGGAAAACGTCTTACCGCTTACCCGCCGATACAGCCAAATGCACCTTCAACCACTCTGATTAATAATGAAGAATAAAACTGTCTTGGTCTACCATTTTCTTACCATCATCCGGCAAAAAAAAAAATGTCCAGACTGTTACCACACCAGGATCGATGCTATTCTCCCGTGAAACCAGTTAGGAAATAAACAATGAATACAAGGCAGATAAACTAACATCAGAGCTGTTAGCGATTTAACTGAAAGAAGGCTTCGTGGTAGAACAGGAAAAAAAAAAAGATTGTGGACTCTACTGTCTTCTCCCTGCCGTTCCAGAAATGGCAATCAAAGGGTGGATGCTATCATAAATAAGACGGTTACTGACCAAGATTTATTATCATGGCGAGTATCGGTAGTCCGCGGACTGGGAAATATCATCCAGAAGCTGTTATTAAATCCTGTACGACATGTACCTGAGGGGTAGGAAAACAGACACAGCTTCGCTGGAAAACAGCCAAAATACAGAGAAAACAACAGAGGCTTTTCTGTTTGATGTGTTTATTTGTATTGTAGGCTGCGACAGGCATGACGCAGTCAAACACTCTGACAGCATTATGTTGAGGTCAGTATGATTTCTGTACGGAGTTTTGTTTTGTTTTTGATTTGTTTCACCTTCATTTTTTTTTTCATTCTTTCTTTCTTTTTCTTTCTCTGTTTGTTTGTTTGTTTTTTTTTTTTGTTTGTTTTTTTTTTCTTTCTTTTTCCTTCCACTTTTTTTTTTTTTGCTGTATTTCTACTTTTTCTTCCTGTGCAACGATAGTTTACCCGACAATGAATGATCAGCGAAACGAACAGAGACCTTGAAACACTGAACCCTAATTCATCCTGAGACTAAACGCCTGACAGGAATCTGTGGCCCCTCCTCTGCAGCCCAGACGCGAACGCACGGGAGTACCAACGATGGTAAGGAAAGCGAAAGCAAGGAGAGCGGATGGGGAGAAGTGGAGCTGGTGGGGGGGGGGGGGGGGGGGGGGGGGGGGGTAAGGCTGGTGCAAGGGTTAGGGTGGGGGTAATGAGAGGGGGGCACTTGTATTGGAGGAGTACGCTTGCATCATAATTCTAAAATGACTGTTTTCCAGAGGAACATGGTCATTACTTTTCAAGACGGACTGCGGTGATACTTTTTTTTTTTCCTTTCTGGAAAATCCTTATTATCACTGTTATTTTTTATTTATTTATTTTTTGTTAGGATGATAACTTTTTTCATGAAAAAAAAATATGAAGACGAAAGAAAGTTAAAAAGGGCATTGGGATTTCAGGTCCATGAAAACTGTTTCCCTGTTATCCCGAGGGAAAAGTTAACATAGTTCAAGAATACAGATTTAATAAGTGGTTTCTATACATCACTGTTTTCTTAAAGGATTATGAAAGTGTTTCTCCGGGAAAACAGTGATGAGAATTGGTTTCCCTATAATGACTGGTTTCTTATTTAAACGATAATAAGTGTATTGCATTGAAAACAGTGTTCTGAGCTTAATGAAGCATTTTCATATGCATTCATGAGTCTGTGCCACGTGTTGGTGCGTGCTGCGCGCGCGCGCATGTGTGCATGTGTGCATGTGCATGTGTGTTTGTGTGTGTGTGTGTGTTTGTGTGTGTGTGTGTGTGTGTGTGTGTGTGTGTGTGTGTGTGTGTGTGTGTGTGTGTGTGTGTACATGTAAAGGAGAAAAGAATTTGAGAGAGAGAGAGAGAGAGACAGAGAGAGAGACAGACAGACAGACAGACGGACGGACAGAAGAAGGAACTACTCTATCTCTCTCTGTTGAGTCGCCATAAGATAATCCAACTTTCTGACCCCAAGCAGACGAATATTAATAAGATCCACCATTTTTTTCTTCACCATAGTCCAAATACTCTCCCCTCTCGATCCCCCAAGTCCTTATGTAAAGAAACAGCAAGGAAAACAAGCCTTGCCCCATTGTGATACAGCAACTAACTGCACGTGCAACCACTCTGCCTCATGATGGAAAGTAAAACCGACGACTGGTCTACCCTTCTCTTCTCCTCCTCATCCAACTAAAATGTACAGACATTCATCCCTGCCAGGATCGTGAGTATCCTCCGTAAACCCAATCAGCAAATACAGCACCAGTCCAGGAACGATAAGCGAACACCCTAGCTATTAGTGAGATAAGTGAAAGCGCGCTTCGTGGTGGAGTGGGAAATTTTGTGTTGATTCTGTTATGTTGTTGCAATCGCTCGGAAAAAATGGGAATGAAAGGATCGCTTTTGTCATGAATGATAATAACAAGGCAACTGTGTAGGTTTTCTTTATCTTAGCGAGTATTAATAGCCGTCTGCAGAAGGCGTCATAATTGTGAAGAAAGTATTGCTAAATTCTGTATATCATGTACGTAGCGTTGGAAGACAGACACAGCGGCGCTGGAAATAAGTCAAAAAACAGGGGGAAAAAAACACAGCAGAGTGCAAAACAATGCTCGATTGGTATACAATGCAATATACATATATATGAGACTTTGTTGACAACTGCTTCTTTAAACATCACAAATATTAGGCGTTTCTGTTGTTCTATATGTCGATCTGTTTGTATGTCAGGTTGTAAGAGCCATGACCAAGTCTAATACACTGACAGCAGACTGATCAAATCATTACGGTCTTCCATTTGATGTTAGTAGGTTTTGTTTCGCTTTATTTCCCCTTGCTTCTTCTTTTGACCGATATCAGTTACACTGCAATTCCACTTTGTGTACTAGTTGATCAAAATAATACTGGAGGAAAAGAAGCGCAGGTTTTTAATTCGTCCGTCATTACATGAACAACTTGACAAAGATCTGATTAAAAACAAAAATGGGGGCAAAAAATGTGAGAACATAAAATAGTAATATGTATTATTAACACTATACTCTTCACTGGCAACATATGGGAACCAAAGCAATCCCTCTCTAAGAGAGATCTTTTCATATTGCTGGATCGAACTCACTAAGGAAACATGGCTGTATGGAAGCACTGCCTTGGCGTCAAATAGAAATGCTCCACAGTCTGTGGTGTTCTTGCCACCAAGGGTTAAAAAAAAAAAAAAGCAACAGTATCCCAAAGCAGCCAGGGAAGAGTAGAAGTGAAACAAAAAGAAAGTGTGGAAAGGAAATTTGTCGTTGAAGAACCATGATTATTATGTAAACAGTATAAAAAATGTAGGGAACAATCTTTGAGCCTATGCTTGAGGGATCCATTCAAGGATGCAAGGGAGATCACAAGATGTGAAACAGTCTGAGTGGTCATTGACCCAAGCATTGTCAGCGGCAAAGAATTGTGCAGAACAACCTTCGCTTGGATCTCCTAAGAGATGCAATCTCCCACTGATTGACCAAACAATATAATGCTGAACAAATTAGTGGTGGGGGAAACCCAGTTTTTACTAGTTGCAGCAGCAGCAGTAACCCTACGATGAATGATCAACAAAATGAACAAAGACCTTGAAGCATAAACTTGATTCATTCTTATACTAAAAGCCTGGCTGGAATCTGTGACTCTTCAGCAGCTCAGGCTAGGACATACTGGAATACCAACGGAGGTAACAACAGTGAAGGTAAGAAGGCTGCAAAGGAGTGGAGCTGGCAGGAGATAGATAAAACTGGGGTGAGGTGGGGGAATGGGAGTAATGAGAAGGGAGCACTGCTGTGGAAGCATGCAAGCTTCATAATTCCACAATCACTGCTTTCCTTGGTTTCCAGATGAATAGTCTTTATCCTTCAAAAAGACTGAAATAATACTTCTTTTCCTTCCTAAGAATCTCTTGTTATCACAAATTTTTAATTGAGAGATTTTTTTTCTCTGAAAGTAAAGTTATTTAGGATTATTTTAGCATATTAGTTTCGTTAGTCCATATTTCTGTTTTTTTTCTGTTATCCGGGGGGAAAACCGGTAATACCCTTTCAAGAAATCAGGGAAAGTAGTGTCCCCACGTTTGCAGGGTTAACCACTGCAAACTCTCTGTTCTCAAAAGCTGGGCAGAATCATACCCTTCACATTTCGGTTATTTTTAAAGGATGATAACCACGGCATAGCTTTGTAGATTGTCATCATAATGTTGAAGGATAGTAGATGTTTTCCTTGTGAAAAACTATGCCAAGAACTGATTTTTCTATTATTTCATTTTTTTTTCTTTAAGAATAATTGATAACTGTGTTCCTCTAGGAAATCAGTGATGATAATAGATTTCCTTACAAAGTTTTCGAACATAAACAATAATAACTGTGCTCTACATAAAACAGAAATCACAAGCTTATGAGGAATTTTCCAATGCAGTTAGGAATCTGTTAATGCTGCGAGTGTCTGTAGCTCTTCATTCTCAAAGTGAACGGGAGGGGTGATAGAAACGGGATTGCAAAGGGCAGTGACGAAAGGGGAGATGGTAGTGGACAGGAGAAGGAACGAGGTGTGTGTGTGTGTGTGTGGAGATGGAGGTGGTTGGGCTGTACGGTGGAGGGAGGGAGGGGGAGGGGGGCGACGTGATGTCTATCATGTCCAGCACTGCAAGACACAGTCTAGGAGCACTGAACGATGGTGGCACGTGACCCTGTCTGCAGTGATGTAGTGGCCATCAGGACCAATCAAAGCAGGCTTCATTATCTCTGGTCTTTATTGTCGACCTTGCCAGAGAAAATTGTTCCGGCTATTCAATCAGTCTATGGAGAGAGAGAGAGAGAGAGAGAGAGAGAGAGAGAGAGAGAGAGAGAGCTGTCTTTCTCATCGAGTTGTAAAGAGACCTCCGACTATCTGACCGAGCAGGCGAATAATGAGGAGATCCATCGTTTCTCTTTACTGTAGTCTAAAGATGTCCCCCTCCCCTTCCCTCAGTCCCAAGTGCTGATTTAAAGACACTGCAATGAAAAGAAAGTCTTACTATTACTGCACCGATACAGACAGCTGAGCATCCGTCGCACTCCGACTGATACGATGGAGAATAAAACTGACATGTTCTACTCTCTTCTTCCCTTCTTCCAACTGGAATTTCCAGACATATATCCCTGCCAGGATCAGTGCTATTCCCCCATGAAACAGTAAGCAAATAAACCACAAATCCAAGGCAGATAAGCTAACAATGGACCTATTACTGAGATAAGTGAAAGTTCGCATTCCGAAGGAGTGGAAAAAAAAAAAACAGTTGCGTATTGACTCCACAGCCTTCTAATAATTTGGAAAGCAGGAATGAAGAGGTGGAATAACAAGGTTACTGGTGTAGGTTGGTTTCTTGTCATAGCGAGTATTGGCAGCCTGCAGATTGTTTGGATAGCATTGAAGTGCTGTGAAACTCATACTTGATGTATATGAGAGGTGTGGAGAGACTGAAAACAAGCCAAAATACAAATATACATACAAAAGAAAGTTCAGAGAGACGCTTATTGATTACATCCAATGCAAAACAGACCAACAAGTTTTCGACAAGTATATCGTCCTTAAACATGATAAATAACGGATATTTCTGTTTCGTGTGTCTGTTTTTTTTTTTTTTTTTTTTTTTTTTTTTTTTTTTTTTTTTAAGTCAAGAGACATGTCATGCAGTCTAATGCATTGCGAGCGCAATGCTACATTCATTCTGATCGTCTGTTGGGTAACAGTTTTCTTCGTACCTGCTTTTTGGTTTCTTTTACTTCACGTCGTAACATTGCATTTCTACCTTTTTCTGCTTGTTGGACACACAGTCACGCCGACAGTGAGTCATCACCAAAACGAACAGAGACCTTGAAACTCAGAAACCTGATTCATCTTGAGACAGAAAACCTGGCTGGAATCGGTGGCTGCTCCTCAGCAGCCCAGACAAGTACACTCTGGAATACCAACGATGGTAAAGAGAGGGGCTCGGGGGAAGTGGAGCTAGTGAGGGGTAGGAGTAGAGGCGGGAAAGAGGGGGTGAGGGGGGGGGAATAAAAAAAGGAGACGACTGCATGGGAGGGAGGATGCTAGTTTTATAACTCCAAAATCAGTGTTTTCTTTATTTTCCTGAGGTGCATAGTCTTTATCCTCCAAGGAAACTGTCATCATACGTTTTTTTTTTTAATTATTTCAGGAAACAATGTATTAGCCCTGGTATTTTTTTTTGTTTGTTGTTTCTTTGTTTTTATAGAATGAAAACTGATTTCCATTGAGAAAATACGGAGGTTCAGTTTTTATTGTTATAACCCAGCCAGCTACCAGACACCTTTTCGCAGCAGTCAAACTCCTACAAAAAAAACAGACCACATGCTGAACCAGTCAGATCTGAGAGGTCAGGTATTCAGACTCAGTTGATTTTTTCATGTCCAGATTAAAACGAATCATTCAGCAGATGAATACAAAACAGATTTAAATGCCACAAAATAACGAAAAAGCCATACGGGCAATAGACTCAGCAGAATGGACAGTTAGTTCCACTCTGGATAGTGTGCACAAGTTTCACTTCCTAGTGGCCAGGTAACGAAGATGCCTGCCATTTGATAAATTGCCATCATAAAAAATGCAGTTACCAAGAACATAGACAGATTAAAGTTTCTGAAAAAAAAAAATCTAAAAAAAAACCCCAGTACATAACAGAAAAAAGGGGATGAAATTGCTGTTAAAAAAAAGGCAGAGTCAAAGAGAGCGACCGAAAAGAGGAAGTCATTTGCTCAGAACGTCCGCAAGGCGGGGGCAGCTATTTGCACTGAAAGAACCCCCAAATCAATCACACGGGCTCGATAAAGATTTGGAAACTACCTACCGACCATGAAAGCAGGTTAGTCTCATGAACCCACAACAACTGTTATCTCTGTGTTTTGCTGTGGAAACGGTCCTTCTCCCTCAGGAAAGCGGGGTTCATGCATGCTTTCCCAGAGTGTAGCTTGCCATCAAGCTTCATTGGAAGGATGATCATTGTTTCATTGAGGAGAACAGTGATGATAAATGATTTTTCTATTGTCTTTTCTGTCCTTGAAGGAAAACCATTGTTTTCCTAGAGGAGAAACATGATTACAACTGATTTTCATGCTTACACGTTTTTTGTTTGTTTTTTTTTTTTTTTAGGAAAGTTAACTGGAACAACAGTTATAGCAACTGATTTCCCCGTGATCATGGTTTTCTTGTATGAGACAGTAACTGCGTTCTATAAAAGAAAACAGTGACAATGACTGATTTTCAAATGATCACTGTTTTCATGAAAGTTTATAATCGTTTTCCTTAGCAAAACAAAAATGATAATTAATTTGTATCATCACTGATCTCTTGAAAGATAATCACTGTGGTTTTTAGGAAAACAGTGATAATAGCTCCTTTACCTGTCATCTCTGTCTCTTCTTAAGGATAATGACTTTTTATTCAGAAAACATGATAATAACTCATTTTTCCTACTATCGCTGTTATCATGAAATGACTTACCATGTTGCTTGAGGAAAACAGTGATAATAGCTGATTTTCCGGTTATTACCTTGGAAGGACAGTACCAGCTTTCTGCTTGAAAAAAAAAAAATGATAACTGATTTAACCAACTCAATGTTTTCTGGAGAAAAAAATGATAGCTTAAAACAAAATTCATAACTGCATTTTCTGTCGTCAGCGCTTACTTGAAAGATAACAATCGTGTTCGTCATTAAAGAAAGTAGTGATAATGACTAATCTCCACGTTTTCCTGATTATAACTGATTGTCCCTATCATCACTTTCTTCTTGAGGAATAATGACCGTGTTCTGGAAAACAAAGCAACGATTGCAGGCTTTTGAAAACAGTATACACCCATACATTCAGGACTCTTGTGTATGTGATGAGTATCTGTTGCTTTTCTCCACCAAACATTGCAAGGAAGGGGTGGTGGAAAGGGAACTGGGGTGGGGGGGGGAGGGTAGAAAGAGATTTGGAGGAGCGTGTGTGTGTGTGTGTGTGTGTGTGTGTGTGTGTGTGTGCGTGCGTGTGTGTGTGTGTGTGTGTGTGTGGAGAGATAGGGGTGTTGGGGCTGGCTGTACGATGGGAGCAGGGGGTGGTGGGTGGGGGGAGGGAGATCTGTCATGTCCAGCGCTGCGGGACATAGGCTAGGAGCATTGAACGGCAGTGGATCACGACCCTGGCTGCGGGCTGCAGTGATGCAGTGGCCATCAGGACCAATCAAACCGGGCTTCCTTATCTTTGGTCTTTATTGCCGACCGTGCGGGAGAAATTACGCTCAGATGTTCGCTCAGTCCGCGGAGAGAGAGAGAGAGAGAGAGAGAGAGAGAGAGAGAGAGATTCGGATAGTTTATTGGTGCATAAGCCATTGCCTTGGTATCTATACACAACAGTCCTGAATGCACATGTAGTTCAAGATCTTAAGATATAGCAGCATATATTTTAAACGCTTTATATAAGAATATTGATACATTTCGTTCTTAGATGCCAACAGTAAAGTCAATTGAACCTGGTTGGGGTACTTGTGAAATTTGAAAGGTATATGATGTTTTCGTAGATTATTTAATGTAGGACAGCAAGCACAAAAGAAAGTGAACTTCATCTTCCTTGATCGCACAATGGTCGAATTAAATCTGTTTATGTATGTGATCTGTAATAATTATAGTAGTGACACGCAATTTCAGAGGAGAGAGAGAGAGAGAGAGAGAGAGAGAGAGAGAGAGAGAGAGAGAGAGAGTTTCACTGTTTTGTCTTTGGACTTCATTTGTCTTTCCACCATATTCAAATGATTTTAGTGAGTTTTGTGCAATTCTGATGACTCACAAAAGTTTAAAAAAAATAATGATAATAAACAAACGCAGCAGAAATCTTAAACATTCTTGGCGGGAAAAAAAAAAGTTGGTTGTTATCATGTGCTGTTTCTTTGACGTGGAAACCAACAGATCTGGAAAACCGTTAGTTTGCTAAACATCAGAAAGTCACGAACGCGCGTGCATAAAACATGTATTCTTTTTTTTTCTTGTTTACATGATGTATCAACAGTTTAATAAGAGCTTAATAGATCAGTGTGCGTAGCGTGTATGGTTCAGTCTCAGGCAGACGTTACTGTTGCGACATCACCAAAGGTAGGCCTATTGGGAGACAAAAAGCAAAATCATGGAATGTACTCATAAATATTGCACCGCGGAAATGCCTGTGTGTCAGAGATTTCTCCAGCCAAGCAACAGGGAAAATGTCAAAGTTTGTCGAGAACGCAAATGTCCTGATCAGGTAAGGTCACTTTCACGAATTATCATAATAGCATGGAGCAATTTTTGTTTGTTTTCTTTTCCAGGTTATCAAAATGGTGAAAGGTTAGAGATGTGGTCAGATTAGACCAGGATTAGGGTTAGGGTCAAGTTAGAGTCAGAGCTAGAGTTAACTTTCAACAGATGCGTAAAAGATAGTCTCTCATACTGAGATACTGATCCGATAAATTTGGACATTTTTCATACTGAAGGCTAAACGTCCTTAATCGTAATTTCAGTCAATGGTTCTGCGCATAGAATTTATTTCAGGGTCTCTTTTATCAGTCGTATTAACAAACAAACAAACAAACCGATGCTGAATCAGCAAGGTCTGACTTCAGAAGTTGCGGCAGGATCCGCAGTACGCATGAACAACTAGTTCTCAATGTTGTGATGTGCTTTCAAGGTCCAAAAATGTAGAAACAACTTTCCATGACTGTTAATTAGTTTGTGCGTGTTAAGTCAAGTGTGGAACCAGAAATGGAAACCAACGGTCACAAAAGATCGTAGACGTTTTGATGCGCATTTTATTAACATCATGACAGTAGCTTATGTTCTGTTCAGCGTAAACGAACAAAGAAATACTAACAGGTATTTCGTTTTGATTTTATTCAAAATAACCAGTATAAAAAAGTCACCAAAACGATCTATCTTCTATAAGCACCTTCATGTAACAAACCAGCACATTTTATGTCTGTAATGTTTTAACTAAAAAAGATGGACTGGGAAGAAACCCGTTTGTAGAAAATGTTCATAATCAAAATGTGTTAATTATCACATTAGAATAGCATAGATGGTGGCGGTTGCACTGATTTCAGGGGGGAAAAAGTTCAAGTCTTTGCAGGTGATTGACCTTTAGACAGTATATGTTCCTGTGAATAACTCATTTACTCTTTCTATAAAGTGACTATGTTTCCTCTGCTTTCTATCCGGTATGCATTCCTTCAATATCTTATCCATTTCTGACTTGTTTAATGAATCTGTTTCATATATCTCGCCCAATCCTTTCCTTTAGCGCGAAGAGGAGAAGGGATGGGCAAGGTCATTGTAGCGTGAGAGTTGTTTATCTTGATTTCCTCTGTTCTCTTTCCAGCAAGGCCTCAGGCTTTAATGTGAAAAAACAACAACAGCAACAACAACATCAAAAATCAAATCACTAGAGACAGAGACAGACAGACAGATATACAGAGAGAGAGAGAGAGAGAG
>JADBJO010001790.1:65000-82500 GCA_016801955.1 Conus betulinus | reverse complement strand
CCGTCTCTCGTCTCTCTCTGTTGTAAGCCAATGATTTATGGGCTCGCCGGTTCTCAGACTTGGCCTTTAAAATGAACTAACAAGTAAATAAGTAATTGAAATAATGTATTGACGGAACTGGTGAATTATATTCTCTCTCTCTCTCTCTCTCTCTCTCTCTCTCTCTCTCTCTCTCTCTCTCTCTCTCACACACACACACACACACACACACACACACACACACACACACACACACACACACATCTCTGTCTCTCTGTCTCTGTCTCCGTCTCTCTCTCTCTCTCCCTGACTCTGACTCTCTCTGTATATATATATATATACTTTTGGAGATGGTCTCCCCCTTCGAGATTATAACCTGCTGAAGGCTCATTTTGAGAAGCATTTGTTATTCCCCATTCACCCACTCAAGCACATACTGTTAGTTAGGCAGAAGTATCTACCACTACAAATATGAAAGCTTATCTCCCCTATTTTTTTCAATCTAAGACATAAGAGCAAGTTTTGTCTATAATTCAATATTTCTTGCAGTCATTGCAACACCAGGCTGCTCTGAATAAATTGCTGGAATGGTGCTCAGTTACTTACCCTTGGAATTTATCAGTTTATTATAATTCAGTCCCGTACGGATTCATTCCAAGAATTTCCTTCAGCATTTGTGTCTAAGATATTATCTTTTTAATATTTCTACTGTTCACAAGAAGATGTAGCTTATTTTGTTGTTTCATAATTTTCTTTGCTTTCTTAGGTGGGACCCTTAGTAGTTTTTTTTAAATTCAACAAACATACTATAGTATTGGACACCAGTCTTTTTTCTGGGATAGCATTCTTCTTAAAAGCTAAAAGGCAAACCTCAGAACAACCTAGCATGATGTTAGAACTTTCTGATGTCACTGTGAAAAAATAAAAACGGATTTTAAAATACAGGTGTCTAACCAGAATTGATGTTATGTTGGTCAATTGTCTTCTTTTAGAGATGGTCTTCCGCTCTGAGATAGAACGTTCGCTGAAAGCTAAGTTTGAGAAACATTTATTTATTCCCCATTCAAATAGTCGGGCCGACTTATCTGCCATTGCAGATACGAAAATTGATCTTCCCATACTTTTTCAAACTAGGATATTAGAGCAAGTATTGTTAGCAATTCAAATCATTGGTAGCAATTCAATACATATTTATATACTTCTAAGTGTGTATGAGAGAGAATTTGACTTTTATTCGAAAGGTTTCGATGAAACTAGTTGGAAGGATGGTTAGTTACAACGTCACCAAATCTAGAGCGGAAAGATGCTTAGGTAGTAGTTTGGGATTTCATTGCACAGAACATTTATAAACTTTTTGATCATACTATTCTGCATTCGTGTGCGCACGAGAACACGCACGTGTGTGCACAGGTGTATGTATAAAACGGTAACGTTCTAAGGTTTTGGAACAGTTTGTTATCAATGTTATTGTTCAGTCATTCATTTTGCAGAACTCGTTCCTGACTGATACAGCACTTGGCCTTTCCTCCTGTTCTGTTTTCCAGCGGATCCGCCCTTCGCTCTCTTTAAAAACGTACCTTTCATGTAGACACGTTTCAGTGGCATTAGTGTTAATTTTGAGAAATGCCCGGTACCTTTCGTCTGCCTCAATGTCGATACCACGCTTCCTTCCGTCCCTTCTCCTCAACTCCGCTCATTTAAAATTTCCAATACACCCAAACCCAGCTACGTTCTGTTGCAGCTTCTGCGCTGTTAGTCTGCAGAGAGCGATCCGTAGGGGGGTTTAACGAGGCAACCCACCAGAGGGGACACTGCGCCGCAGCCCCAACACTTCAGTGGTGTCCAGGGGTCCTGACCCAGTATGTGCACGACACCGCATTCTGGCAAAGAGGTAACCGTATTAGCAGACGAGCATCAAGGAAAGAATAAGTAACTTCTACAACCACCTATGTCTGATGTAGCGTACGAGGATAACAATTCTGCGAAAATAGATGGAAGGAACAGTTCAGTTCAGTTCAGTGGTTTATTTAATGTCTTTTCATCGCCAGATGATATTAGACACTTGTTAAAAAAAAAAAAAGCTTCACATTCAGCTTATCGTCCATGTTAATACTTTCAAACCCACATCCGATATATGCATATTTACATAAGTGAAATACCCTACTGGTACACAAACTTGTTGATCTTTAATAAACATTTTGCAACCTGTGACTGCGAAACAACCCATGGCAATTTCAGCAACATATGAACCATATAAGACAGCATTGACATTATCAAAGTTAGGTATCTCAGTACCTTTCTCCTGAGAGAGCGAGGTCAACCCTGAGCATTCAAACGAAAGATGATGCACATAAAGGTTTTTCTCTGCAGACACAAGTAATACCGTGAGAATATTTAGTGTTCCAAGTATTCAGCCTTAATTTATGAATTCACCTAACAAACGTGCCTTGGCACGATGGTAAAGTAGCCATTTTTTTTAACTAAAATTCTGCTTATGTATATACTTTTCCATAATACGGATTAATTCACAAGAGGACAAATCTAAGGGGTTTTTAAAAACAATTTTTCAGCTCTCTAGTATCACTAGAACAACACATTAAGACAGACAGTTTTCATTTACTTGCTTATTTGCTAGTTTGTTTCACGTCGGGCGGCAGCGCGTAAATCGTGTAACAGTGAACTCTCTGTTCATCCTATAAATCAGCTAGCCATCTATGGTAAGGGACAGGGAAGGGAGGGAGAGAGGGGCGGATGTGGGGCTGCGCCATCTATTGACAAAAAAAAAAGACGAGAGGAAGAAGGTGGAACATCATTAGTAGAAGTAGCACCTCGCACTTATAAGTCATCAAGATGGCAGCTCAGATTCAGCAGGGAAGCACGGATTTCCTTCCTAGCTACAGCGCCGGTTGTCTTGTCTGAGGGGTCATCGGCTCCGAGGGGACCAGCGTGGCTGATTGGCTTGACCTCAGACGGCTCCGCATGACCATTGCCACCCTCCCCTCGGCCCTGTCCCACTTCCCTCCCCTGTCCCCCCCCCCCCCCCCCCCCCCCCCCCCCCCCGCGCGCGCTCCTTCGTCTGCCTCTTCTCTTTCTCACATCACACACACAGCTTCCTGGTGAAGTATAATGACTGACCACCGTCTGCAGCTGGAGTGGACATGGTAGATGGTCACGTGGTATACGTCGGCGTAACGTTTGGGGGAACGCCTGTGAATGAGCAGCCTGTGGAATGAATGGGCTGTGCCACAGTAAGACGACAGCATCTCCCCCACCCCACCCTTGTCCCACCCCCACCCATCGCCACTGCCATTCTCCCTGTCCTTTTCCCTCTTCTTCCCCATGGAGGGCCGTGGAGATATCTGTTTTTAATCCGTGGATAGAGTTCACTTGTTTCGTGTACCAGTCACATAAAAATTTGCTACATTCAGCGAATTGCAAAAGCTCGATGCACACGTATCGTTACAAAAAAAAAAAAAAAAAAAAAAAAAAAAAAAAAAAAAAAACGTGTAGTTTAAAAGAGAGGAAAAAGGGGTGGAAAAAAGAGTTAAGAAAACAACTTCAGTACGTGCAAAATGTACACACACGTCCATCTACGCTCTTTTCTGCTGCCTTCACCCTCACCACCCAATCCCTCATCCTGGTCTTCACCCACCCTACACTCCAACACAATAACATAGACAGAGAGAGAGAGAGAGAGAGAGCACTCCCCCACTCCCTCTCTCCTTTCCCGCTCCTCCCCTTACGCGCACACTTTCTGTCTTAATCGTATTATATAACTTCTTCTTGTGAACAACTTGAAAGCGAAGAACTAACGCACATCAAAGAAGCAGGCAAGAAAAATACTGAACAGCCTGGTCTATGATTCACCTTTTCTCTCTTTAAAACCCAATTCGTCTTCAGTTCACACAAGATAAATCGTGTCTATCTAAGGCCCGAGCTCAGAAAGAAAAATAATCTTTTTTGATTATGTCCCGCCAAAACTCCACACACACACACACCCATAACCCCCCCACACACACACCACCCCCCCCCTTCTCCCTTAACCACGACAATGCACTATAAATACCAGTGTCCTGTGATCTACATAGAGCAATCGGAATTCTCACTATCAAAGGCCCACAACTCTAACTCCACAGCGAAAAAACTACTTCCCCTCAAGAGGGAGGGAACCTCGTTTCATCTCCGACGACCGACAGTCGACTGTTCTGTTTCTAATTTGTTTTCATCGCCCAACCGACCGCGCAGGCCCTTTTCAGGGGTGTCAAACTCTTACAGGAAAAAAAGAACCGGTCACATCGTGAAAAAAAGCAATAACAACAGGAATAATATATGGCATGGCACTTAAACTGCTCGTGTTTTAAAGATGGAGGAGACTAAGCTGTGTTGTGCGCGCCATCTATTCCGCTTGCTCATTGAACCAAGATTTTTTGGTGTTAAAATAAAACTTTAAAAACATGTATATGTGACAATTTGAAAAAAAAAAATGAAAGGACATTTGCATAATTATAGACAAAACAGAATGCACGTTTAGTGTTCACCAGGGTCCGTGTGTACAATTTATTAAGTACCTAGTCATCAGATTTCCCCTCCACCACCACCACCACATCCATCACCATCCATCACCAACAGCAACAACCTAGGCATATATTGTGACCAGAATTTTTTTTTTAATAGAAAAAACTCTTCCAGAACAGGGACAGGAAAATGGTCCACAAAAGCAGAAGTAGAAAAGAAAACAGCAGACGACAGAAAGCAAGACAAAGATGAAGAAGAAGAAGAAAAAAACAATCGGAGTCAAAGAGAGTAAGACTGCCCCTAGCTTGACCACACAGCAATACAGATGTCAGTCTGGCAACAACAGTCACAACCAGCCGAGGAGAGTTAGAGTTAGACCCCCCCCCCCCCCCCTCCCCTATTGACCTGACAATACAGACGTCAGTCTGCTAACAACAATCGCAACCAGCCGAGGAGAGAGTCCGACACTACCCTGATGGACCTGACAACAACACAGATGTCAGCCCAGAAACAACATTCAATGACAACCAGCTGAGAAGAGAGTTCGACAGGACCCATGTTGACCTGACAACAATACAGATGTCAGTGTGGAAACAACAATCACATGCAGCTGAAGAGAGAGTTACACAGCCCCCATATTCACCTGACAATACAGGTGTCAGTCTGGAAACAACAAACACAACCAACTGAGGAGAGAGTCCGACACTACCCATATTGACCTGACAGCAATACGGACCCGTCAGTCTGGAAACAACAATCACAGACAGCTGAAGAATGAGTTACACAGCCTCCATATTGACCTGACAACAGCACAGATGTCAGTCTGGCAACAACAACCACAACCAGCTGAGAAGACAGCCAGACAGCTCCAATATTGACCTGACAACAATACAGATGTCAGTCTGGCAACAATCACAACCAGCTGAGAAGACAACCAGACAGCCCCAAATATTGACAATACAAATGTCAGTCTGGAAACAACAACCACAACCAGCTGCCGGGAACACCGCTGTCGGTCGATGCCTTAACAAGACCGACCTGGATGTGCGAACAAAAATTAATTTCCGACAACCTGCCAGCGAGCACCGAGGTCCAGGATCATCCTGCTGTCTGGGAACAGCCTGTCCCTTCAGGCTTTCCACCCCGCAGACGTTCAGTTCACAAGCTGGTTTGTTTCCGAAGAGGGGGGGGGGGGGGGGGGGGGTGTGTGTGTGTGTGTGTGTGTGTGGGGGGGGGGGGGCTTCGTGTGTGTGTGTGTGTGTGTGTGTGTGTGTGTGTGTGTGTGTGTGTGTGTGTGTGTGTGTGTGTGCGTGTGTGTGCGTGCGTGTGTGTGTGCGTGCGTGCGTGCGTGCGTGTGTGCGTGGTGTGTGTGTGTGTGTGTGTGTGTGTGTGTGTGTGTGTGTGTGAGAGAGAGAGAGAGAGAGAGAGAGAGAGAGAGAGAGAGAGCGCACCACATCTATACCTATCAACAGGGTATCTTTAATGTGAAAACAAAAATGTTACATACTCCTAAAGGTTCGTCTACTTCTAAAAAGTAATTCCGTGCTCTCAATCCTTATTCATTTTCTTTTTTTTTTTTGCATAGATCCCTTTTTTCCAATATATCTTTCATGAGTAATGCTGTTACATCGTCACTGTCAGAGATTGAAAATGTGTGATTACAATTTTCTGCTCTGCTTTGGTGGTCTTAAACCTTTTTTTCTCAGTTCATCATAGCCCCTGACCGCGGAGCTTGATCACACGTTAGACATAGATGGACGTCGGAGACATTTGTACCAAACCACGTTTTCTTTGCGTTTAGACCAAAAAAGTTGTTAAGCTGAGTCCAACAAAAACAGATTGCATGACATCTTTTTGAAATAACTGAAATACATCTTTCTGTTTGAAATATTCATTTATAGGAAACGAATCGGTTATATGTATCATTTCTTTCCACTTAAATTACCTGTTTTGTTTCTATGGTGGTATTAAGGGACCTTTAAATTCAGACATAAAAACCACTTTTACATCCTGCTCCTTCAGATCTCCAAATCCGTGTGTGCTGTTCACGCTGTCTTGATTTAAAATACCCGCTCTGTTTACCCTCCTGTGCTTGGAACAGCAGCAGCAGCATTTTGTATGCTTGCTTACACAGTCTTGACATTGGTAGCCTGGTCATTTTAATACAGTGCTTCATACACATCACAAGTGATTTTGTGTATACTGAATACCTACATCATTCACCGTATACCGTATAAGGATATTCAACGCATATATGCAATGGCACACCATGAAACCAGTGAAACGCTTAATGGCCAGTGCATGTACCTTTTCCTTCCGGTTATTAACAGCAAACTCCAAAACGTCTGTTACACCAGTGACGACCTGATTGATCTGCATTAAAAATGTTAATCTTAAAAAGAAAACCCTTGAATCTTCAGAAAATGATTTGCCCAAAGATTTACGAAAATCTAGCAGACGTGAGATTTTATTTTCCTCTTTTCACTTCCCACTTGATTTCGGCCTATGCAGGCACAACAAAATAGCCTCGTGTTGCTTAACATTAATAAATATTTACACAAATTAGCGACTGTTTTTCTATCTTATCTTCATGCAACCGTTTGCTCCCTAATGCAAAAAATCATGATACTGATCTTTTCCACATTTTTTTTTCTCTGCAATTCTGCAGCTTATCTGCTTTCTTGTTTGAGCGCGTTTTCAAAATCCGTTGGGGATGTCCGACAACATAGGAACATCATCAGCAGACAAAATAAAAAAATAAAACAGTTCGATTACCTCCAGATTCATTCGAATACCGTGTCTTCCTTTCTTCGATATTTCAACGGCCAGTTCCTTTATCTTGAAAGAAAAAGTAACCAACCAACCAAAACCAAACAAACAAACAATCAAACGAAAAAACCAAGACGACAGTAACTGAGGACTTAGGAGGCACACCTGTTTGGCCCTTTGCCAACTTTCAAAACTTTATTTTTTATATGCATGCACCTTTCAAGTGTAAATGGAAGTATAGAATCATAAATATTTCTAGTGCCAAATATACTTTACCATTTATACCCGTTTACCTTAACACATTCCACAAAATATTCCTATTCACAAGATCAAAGGCTTTTATTACAGTCCATAAAAGCCACTTACGATTAGGAACAAACGAACGAATTTTATTTTAAGAGGGCAGTGGACGAAGGATGAATACTTTTTTTACATCTAGCCTTGTGGGCATGAAAAAAAAAATCGACGTATAGTAAAGAGCAAATCAAACAAAATACATGAAAAATGCAACAATTAATTGCATGAGAACCTTTGTCAAAAAAAGATTGAAGAAGAAAAAAAGAAACCAATAAACAACACCACCATCATCAACAACAACAAGAAGAAACATGATCAGGGCAAGGGGAGGAGAGAGAGAGAGAGAGAGAGAGAGAGAGAGAGAGAGAGAGAGAGAGAGAGAGAGAGAGGAGAGAGAGAGAGAGAGACTGACTGAGCGACCGACCGACCGACCGACTGGCGATAGATAGGCAGAGATAAAGGGAGGGAAAGACAATGAAGCAGACATGGATAAACACACCGGCGAAATGCTTTGAAAAAACACATGAATGGCACGACATGATCAATGCAATTTGCGTAGAGTTGAGTCAACTTCAAACATTCACCAGATATTTGTTAAAACTAAATACGAATTGAGAATTATAAGTACATTTTAGGGTATTGTGGAGTCAAATCTCAGACATTTATCGGATATTTTTGAAAATCAGATTTGAATTTCTAATGTTTGATTGATTTTTAAGTTCTTGTGGAATATGATTCCATAACCAACCTCTGGAATACGCCAAACTAGATTTGAAAAGATTAATCATTGCAAACGGGAGGTTTATTTTATGTGAATGTCGATAGTCGTTAAAAGTGAACATATTGTTAGAGAAAGTGGAGCATTTCATGGAGTATCTTATGCATAAAGAGTCCCTTATTGTATAGAGTTTTGGCTTTAAATGGGAGAATGCCTGCTTGCTTATAGTCTGAATCTACCAGTGAGGATGGTTGGCCTAGCGTTACTTTGACAGCTCTTTTGTGAAGGCTAATTAGTGGTGAATGAATTATTGCTCTCTGAGTCCCAAAGTGTTGATGCATAGTCAATGATAGGCTAAATATAAGAGTGAAAAAATAGTTTTCTTGCATGCAAATTTAAGTTCTTAATCCTTTTTTAGAAGCTGTAGTTTTCTTGCAACATTTCTAGACAAAAGCTCCAAGTATTTTGACCAAGTTAGATTATTATCTGTTGTTATTCCAAAGACTTTGTGACTGGATACTTCGATTTTTTCATTGGAAATGCAAAGTACTGGGAAATTTGGGCTTAGAGTTTTTGACGTTCCTGTATTGTAGTAATCATCAAGAATTTAGTTTTTTGAGGATGGAGAGCCATGTGATTAGATTGTGTCACCCACCACAGCAGGGATACCAAACTGGGAAACACTGCTCCAATTATGCTGCAGAGTTCAGGGCCTCATGCAGGCAGCCTCCATGATTCATGAATCACAGAGCGACTGCACCCAAGTTGTCTTCCTCTCTGATGCGCTGTCCGTCCTGGAGGCCCTTGCAGGAGACAAACTTCCTCGTCTAATGGAGAAATTCCCAGGAACTCGCCAAAAGTAGACGAGTAGTCCTGCAATGGGTACCTGCCCACTGCGGAGTCCCAGGGAACGAGGCAGCCGATCAGCTCGCCAAAACCGGAGCCTGAGGAAAAAAACAACCAGACAACAGCGTCAGCTTCGCAGAGAAGAAGACCCTTGTGAAGGCTCTGATGCGACCACAACCCACAAGGGATGCCTTCCATCTTCTGGAGAGACAGGAGCAGGTAGTCATTATGAGACTCAGAACTGGCCACTGCCGACTCAATGGCCACCTGCATAGGAAGCTGAAGCTGCGCCTTCCCCCTCCTGCTCCTGTGGTCTTGAAGACCAAACACCAGAACACATCCTACAGACCTGTCCCCTTCTCATGGGACTGAGAGAAACCGTGTGGCCAACGCCGACTCCGCTGCACACGAAGCTCCACGGCTGCCGACAAGACCTGGAGAACACGGCTACATTTATCAACGAGGCTGGGCTGACGCTGTGAGGCGAACGAAGAAGAAGAAGAAGATTAGATTGTGTCCATTTAACCAAAAGATTGATGTTTCCTCGGATGTTACCACAAATCTGTTGGGCGTCAGAATAGAACTACTAGTTGTATCATCAGCGAACATTTCACTGTTTATTTTCAAGTACAATGGCAGATCATTGACGTAAAAAGAAAACAATAGATGACCTAATACTGACCATTGTGGGACTCCAAATTTGTGGGAAGAAAATTAGATTTGTGTGTGTTTACGGACACAATTTGTTGTCTGTTGGAGAGAAAAGATGAAATCAATTTCAGTGCTTTGAAAGATAGCTTATAAAAAGGTAGCTTTCGGAGTAGAAGTTCATAATTTTATAACGTCAAAAGCTTTTGCAAAATCTATAAAAAGAATTCCTGAAAATCGCTTGTAGTTCATGTTTATGAGCCACGCCGTGGCGAAGGGGTTAGCGTCGCGGACTCCCGGCTGGGAGGTCGTGGGTTCGAATCCCATCAGATTTTCTGCCCCGACCGGCTCCTACCCAGAGTTGAGTTTTGCTGCGGACTCAGTTGGGAAGACTGGGGACCACACAGTCGAGTTTCATCCACTTAATGGATGCGTTTCTGAGAGTGTTGCTCAAATTTCCTGACCAACACTGCAGGTGTCTGTCTCTCGGGCCTGGTTGACGCGGGATATATTATGAAAGGAAGCGTAGAGTACAGCCCTGTCATGTAGTCTCAGACCGAAATGGAAATCCGTAGCATCATCTTAATCATCCTCATTCTCATCGATCAGCATTAAAAAAAAAAAAAAAAAAAAAAGTCCAAGTTCTGTGGCCCTTCATGCCCTGCTCTCATGGTGACCTCAGTTTCGATGTCCTCTCCACGTCTGTGGCCTTGGTTGGTTCCGTCGGGGTCACACGGTATCGGCGAGTCCATGGGGGCTGTCGTTGGACGGACGTGGTGGCGCCCTCCGGAGGGAGAGCTCACTCACGCCGGGACTAAGCAATTATTGTCGTCAGTAGGGGGCTTAGTAGTAGGTGGTGTCCTGCGTATGTTAGATCAGAACAGGCGCCACTGAACACCACCGAAGTGACTCGGCAGCAGTGCAGTGTCTCCTCCGGTGGGTTGCCTCTTGACGACTTGACATTGACTCCGCCCTGTGGATTGTCGGTGCCGGGGCTGCGGCGGCCTGACCGGGCTGTGGCTGTGGACGGGGGTGTCGGAATGAGCGGTGTGGGTGCACTGCGCGCGCGCGCGCGCGCGCACACACACACACACACACACACACACACACACACACACACTCACACACACCTTCCCCTCTCTCTCTCTCTCTCTCTCTCTCTCTCTCTCTCTCTCTCTCTCTCTCTCTCTCGGCTTTTCTTCTACCACTGTGTGTTAACCTTCTCCCTACTCCAAACCAATCTGGCGCAAAGTTCTACTAATTTTTTCTTCTTCTTCTTCTTCTTCATCATCAGCAGCAGCAGCAGCAGCAGTGGCAACAGCATTATCATTATTATTGTTGTTATTGTTATAACTATTATCGTTATTATTATTTTTATTCTTATTTTTCTTCTTCTTGTTCTTGTTCTTCTTCTTCTTCTAGTTATCACTATCATCATCATCATCATCATCATCATCATCATCATCATCATCATCATCATTACTGCTCTTGTCCTTGTTCTTGTTGTTATTATTTGCCATTGGTGTCATTACTGCTTTCGTACTGGGCCCCTACTCCACACTTTTTTCTAGCTGTTAATAATAAAGTTTATAATTTGGTGGTAGTCGAACCCTTTGGAATGTAGACACTGACGTTTCAAGCCATAGGCCCGTTGTCAAAGTGAAGAGAAGAGGACAGTGTAGACAGGAAAGCCCATGTGAAAATTGGGTGAGAACATCTCATCAATCATTAAGTTGGACCAAAAACACTCACTGACCACTGTTCAGGTGTATTGAGCACACACACACACACACACACACACACACACAGTTCACACAACAAACACCACACACACATGCATGCGCACCCCCCCCCCCCCCCCCCCCCCCCCACCCCCACACCCACACACCCCACCCCACACACACACACACACACACACACACACACACACACACAACACCACCCCCCACCACACACCCCCCCACACACACACACACACACACACAAAAAGGGGGGGGGGGAGGGGGGAATAAATGGAAATATTCACTATTTAGCCTACTGAAAGAACAAGGAACAGGGGCTAAAGAGGGACAGGACAGAGAGATTAAGGCAGAAGGGCCCTGGCTCAGCTAGACGTCAGTGACTCTGATGTTCATCCCAGCTGGCTGTGTGGTGCCCAAGCGGCTGATGACAAGCTCTCCATGTGCTTTCTGTACACACGGTCTCTGGGGTTCTGCCACACTGCTAATATCTTTGCATGACTGAAGTTGTGATACGGGCCAACAAAATGTTGGCCGACTGGGGTTGTTGTGGCCCAGCTTCATCGACCTCAGGTGCTCTGAAAAGCGGTCGGCCAATGAGCGGTAGGTCTCCCCAACATACAGCTTGGAGCAGAGGGTGCAGGTCACGACGTACACTAAGTCCCTAGACTGGCAGTTGAAACTGGACCTCAACGTGAATGTGCCAGTGGGTCCCACGACTGTAGTTGAAGTGTCTATGAATGGGCACGTCTTGCATTTTTTTGTCCCCACAAGGTCTGCACCCTGGTGAGGTTGACTGGGTGGCCTGTGGTCTAAGCTTGGACCTCACAAGCATGTCACGCAGGTTCTTGTCCCTCTGAAAAGCAATCCGGTGGCTTGGAGAAGATTTGTTTGAGGTCCGGATCTTGCTGGAGGAGACTAAAGTTTTCACGCAGGATTCTGCAGACTGGTAGGTTGTGGGGATGGTATGGGATGACTACCACAACGCGATCCTCATCCTCTTCCTTTTCTTTTGGTCTCAGGGCTTCTGTACGGCTGGTAGAGCGTGTGCACGCTCAAGTGCTGTCTGCACAATATCATCTGGGTACTGGCGGGCTATGAAGAAGGTGGACATCCTCTGAGCCTCATTCTCAAAGTCCTGCTCTCTTCTGCAAATGCGTCTGAGCCTTTGGAACTGAGAGTGTGGTATGCTGTTTCTGGTGGAGGATGGGTGGCTGGAGTTGTACAGGAGATATGCATGGGAGTCAGTGGGCTTGTAGAAGACGGTGGTGGAGAGCTTGGGACAGTCTGGGTGGACAGAGATGGAAAGGTCTAGGAAGGAAATAGATGTAGATGATATTTCATGGGTGTATCGGAGGGCAGTGTGGAAGTTAGACATGTTGGATGAAGTTTAACAAACAAGTCTTCCCTTGGTCCCACTGACACACCAAGGCAGTTGTCAATATACCGTTTGAGCAGTGCTGGATGTGTTCCTCTGTAATGGCTGAGAGCTTGCTCCTCCACAAAGCCTACAAACAAGCATGCAAAGCTGGGCCCCATCTTTGTGCCCATGGCGACCCCTCTCGTTTGTAGGTAGTGATGGTCCTCGAAGGCAAACGAGTTCAGGGAGAGAACCAGTTCTGCTAAGCGGAGGATGGTAGGGATGTGAAGGTGTTTGATGTCACTCTTCTCCAAGTAGTGTTCAGCGCCTGCAATCCATCACTATGGGGAATACTGGTGTAAAGTGATACAATATCCATCGTGAAGATGTGTCTCTCCCTGCTGTCATCTGGGAAGGAGAAACCCTCCAACAGTCTCAGAGTGTCATTGGTGTCTTTTATGTATGTGGGTAGAGCGGCTACTAGGGGTTGGAGAATCTTGTCCAGGACATCACTCAGAAATAATGACTGTGGGGCAAGCGCACGCAGAAACAATGGGACGTCCGGGAGTGTCAATTTGTGTGAATCTTGGGTTACAGATGGAAGTTTGGTTCTTTAGGTTCACTGTTGATGGCATTAATAGCTTCTGTTGGAAGATGTCCTTGGTCTATGGCCATTTTATGTTGTTTTTCGGATCAGTGTGTTGTCAGGTTTGACCGTAGATTTCGTAATCTCTCTGTAGGAGTCCCTGTCACCCAGCTGTCTCCTCGCCTCCTCCACATAGAGATCTCTTCGCCATACTGTTATGGCCCCTCCCTTGTCGGCTGGTTTGATGACCACATCTGTCCTCTTCTTCAGATCTTTCAATGCTTCAAGTTCTGCAGTCGAGAGGTTGGGTGTTTGAGTGGCCTGGGTCGCAGCTGGGCAATCTGTTTTTTTGCAGGTGGCTATGTAGAAGTCCAGAGCTGGAAATTCCCCCGGACTTGGGGGGGAATTACTGTCTACACTGTCCTCTTCTCTTCACTTTGACAACGGGCCTATGGCTTGAAACGTCAGTGTCCAATTCCAAAGGGTTCGACTACCACCAAAAGGTTTTTATAAACTTTATTATTATTTCATTTTCACCACGAACCCTGCAGTCAACTTTTGTATCTTACATATATCTTAGTGTATGTCGGCATTTGAGTCAGTATGTGGAAATGCGTAGTCTCTGTGCTTTCCTCCGTGTGGTCGGAACAATTTGTGTCCATGCGTCTGTTGAATATATACGCGTGTGTGTTTTGTGTTGTTTGCCGTGTGAGTTTGCAAGTGCACTGTCGAGGTGCGTGTATAAACATCCAACTCTCTACTAACCGTATGCGGATACATACTTCTTGCTGCTGCAACATGTCAATGTCACAGGCTCTTTGGACCAATCGCGAAGGAGTTTATAGGAGTTGACGAATCGCGTAGCTCGACGTATTCATTAACATTTATGAGAGAGGGGAGAGAGAGAGAGAGAGAGAGAGAGGAAACAAAACGGCATTCAAATAATCTGATTTTAAGTTCAGCTCCAGTTATTACATCTACAATAGATTTCAGATAAATGTTATCTTAAATTTTGAATGTGGTCTAGAAAGGCATGAGGTCACTAAGGAGATCTCTTCGATGTACGTTCCGCCATCTTGCTCTAACAATAATAACGTCATCTGGTTGGTAAACGGAACCGTCGGCATTTTGATTGTCCCATGAGCCTAATGTCCAACTGCGACACTAGGTCTGCGTCATCGTCGCCGTTTGCAACACTGCGGTACAGTACACTTGGACAAGTACGCCCATACTTTCGGAACCCCCCCCCCCCTCCCCCTCCCCCCCTCCCCTCCTCCACGCCATTCGGATTCCGACATTTTAGCACTCCATTAAGTGCCGTAATGTTTTAATTATTCAGTCTTCCAGCTGGATTGTTTGTTTTCGTTTCCTTCTCTCTCTCTCTCTCTCTCTCTCTCTCTCTCTCTCTCTCTCTCTCTCTCTCTCTCTCTCTCTCTCTCTCTGTGTGTTTGTGTGTGTGTGTTTGTGTGTATGTGTGTGTGTGTGTGTGTGTGTGTGTGTGTGTCTGTCTGTCTGTGTGTGTGTGTGTGAGACAGACAGACAGACAGACAGACAGACAGACAGACAGAGAGAGAGAGAGAGAGAGAGAGAGAGAGAGAGAGCTTTCCAAGCCTTTAAGAAAAAAAAGGGGTTACCAACCAAACGAACGATAACTGGGTCCTTTCATGGTAAACTAATTTCCCCTGTAAACCTATTTTGTTTTTCCTCACAGGTATCTGCTATAGATGCACTGGTTGTACATTACAAGACATTATCATCTATGTTCGGGTCAGGTCTCTCAGGCCCAAAATCAAACCGTTTATGTTGATTATCAGTGTGTTCTCATACACTAAGCTTGTTTTGTGTGTGTGTGTGTGTGTGTGTGTGTGTGTGTGTGTGTGTGTATGTGTGTGTGTGTGTGTGTGTGTGTGTGTGTGTGTGTGTGTGTATGTGTATGCGTGTGTGTGTGTGTGTATGTGTGTGTGTGTGTGTGTGTGTGTGTGTGTGTGTGTGTGTGTGTGTGTACGTGTGTGTGCTTGTGCTTTTTTGTTTGTTTGTTTGTTTGTTTGTGTTTGTTTTTTACAGTTTTATACCAACATTCGCCAAACTTGGGGCGAAGATTGCTTCTGACAATAGCTTGCCTCATACAATAAGCTATGTCAAAGGTCGAGGTCACATTTGCCGCTTCGAATTTTAATGTTTCTATGAATTCAGTTTTGCTTTGCTTTTGGTTTGTTCCTGGTTGGGTTGTTTGTTGGTGGTTGTTTGTTTGTTTGTTTTTTTGGGGGGGAAGTTCTAGACAATTCCATACCAAACTTCACCAAAATCAAAGGACTGCTTCTGGTAGACAATAACTACCACCACAAGACAAAATAAATCCTTAGATTTAAGGTCAAGGTTTTTCGGACATAATGTTGGCTAAAATGATTTCCGAGAAATATTGCTGCTTTTACAAAAACTACGTTAAGCTTGCCATTTAAATCCTTTTCAGTAAAGAAAAATTAGACTAGGAGCACATCATCAAGATCATTTCGGCTGAGTTCATTTTCCATCAATTCTACGCTGTTTCTCAAAATTAGGTATACCGGTTTTTTAACAAGAAAGGGTATTAGTTCCGGCAGGCAATACAGACAAACAGATTACAGAATTAAACATAATGCATTTCGACCTCTTGGGTCTTCTTCAGGCAAAAACAAACAACATCTAGGACAATGAAAACGAAGAAGGAGCTAGCTACCACTAAACCACAATGAGAAGATAAACGGTTGCTCGCTCTTCGTTTTCGTTGTCTTAAATGATGTTTGTTTTTGCCTGAAGAAGACCCAAGAGGTCGAAATGCGTTGTGTTTTGTCCTGTAATCTGTTTGTCTGTATTGTCTGCCGGCACTAATGCCTTCTTTTTTTTAAATTTGCGTCATTTTTCTGCCCTCGGTTACCTCGTTTTGAAACTAAGTATACCGGTTTTAAACTTTAGGAGATTATTGTTCTTGGCACCGGAATTAAGAATTGATTTGATAGGTGAAAGATTAGCGTTTCACCGTCGCCATTTATATCCCGACAAAGAATATGGTTCACAAAAATTAAGTTTAAGGTCTTCTATCCAATGGTGTATGTTTTTTGCTCCTAAGTGAAGTGGTTCCTTTTTTTCTTTTTTCTTTTTTTTTTTTTTGTTTTTTTGATTTTTTGAAAATCGCCCAAAAATGTGTGATCTGGGGGACAAACCGGTCCATTTTGGCTGCGACTGAGGAAAAATAAAGAAGAAAAAAGAAGAGAGAGAGAGAGAGAGAGAGAGAGGGGGGGGGGGGGGAAGGAGGGAGGCAACTTTTGCCTGAAGCAAAAATATGGACGAAACGAGAGTAGAAATATCACACCCCAAAGAAGAAAGTAATCAAACGAAATCTCTCCTTTGACTTTCCATCTTTCCTTCTTTTGTTTTGTTTTTCTTTCTCTTCTATTTTGCTTCTTTTCTTCTTTCTTCTTAGTTCTTTCTATTCCGTACGTTCTCGCCCCCCCCCTCCCCCCCCCCCCCCCACCAACCCCAACCCCACTCCTTTTTTTTTATCTCTTTTACATCCCTCCTTTTTACAGCTAAGTGCACACAATGAGCGGTCCCAATCTCTCAGAAGTTTCCCGGGCCATGTGCAGGGTCGTCTGCAGATGGGATCCTCCGCGGGGGCCGCCACCACTGATCGCTATCTTCCTCTTCCGCCTCCGTGCCGTTGGGGTCCGCGTGAGGTTGGGAGGAGTGTGTGTGTAAGGTGGGGGGGGGGGGGGGGGGGGCTGGCAAGGGCGAGAGGATGGTGGAGAGAAGGGGGTAATGCGTGGGGGGGTGGGGGAGGGTGGTCAGGGAGTTTGGGGGAAGGGTGGGGGTTCGGGAAGTGTTTTGTTGGTGGTGGTGATTTTTTTCCTTCTCTTTGATGGAATAGCGAGGAAAGGATGATGAGTATGTGGCGAGATGAGTGGAGGGGAAAAGGGGGGTGGGGGTGGGTGGGCGATGATGGTGGTGGCGCTGCTACTGGTGCTGGTGGAGCCAGAAGGGGGCGGGGGGGGGGGGGGGCGGAGGGT
>JADBJO010001790.1:47500-55000 GCA_016801955.1 Conus betulinus | reverse complement strand
AAGATCGGGGGTGGGTCTGAGAAGTTTGTTGGTGTCGTGCCCCCCCCTCTCTCTCTCTCTCTCTCTCTCTCTCTCTCTCTCTCTCTCTCTCATGCGCGCGAGCGCGACGTCACATCAAGAAAATGTCCATTCACAACTTCGTTGAAAAACATTTTAAACCGCCTCTAGGCTCAGTGTTACTGACTTACTGACTTACACGCCACCGTAACCAACTCCTCGAACTCGTGACAAGTTATTATACTGTGGGTATTCATGACCCTGGGTAATGACTGACTCAGTCAGACGACGAACCTTCATGGCGTCAGCCCACTAGTCAGCAGATGTGGCCACACGCGGCAATTAGGATTTGCTCCAGATATTTATATCATGTAAGCGTTTTTGACGCCTAGCAGAAGTTTGAGCCAGTATTTGATATTAAACTTCCATCGATCAAAGAAACAACCCCCAGCAAACATTTCACTTGTTTCTTGGGATTGCCACTGATGACATCATTCACAATCTTCAACTATTTGGCTGACTTTTCACTACACACACACATACAATGATTTAAAAAAAAAAGGCACAACCAATGTTAGGCGGGCACTCAAGGTCTGACCAGCGCGTTGGGCTAATGCGTAGGTCAGACATCTGCTAAGTCCGTAGCCACGAGACCCTCTTCTTAAATTCTGTCATCTTAGTTATAAATTCCTTTATCCATCAGCTTAAAATCATGCGCAGTGCGGTCTCAAAACTTAGCGCATAATTATGATGTAGCGTATATGGACTAGTCCGCACGCAGTGACGCTTCCTTGATGAAACTGAAACTGACTTCTCACCCGTGATCCAATCTTTGCGCCCGGTGTTCCTCCCAAATAGTCCCATTCCTTTCGTTTCACTCTGTCTGCTTGGAGTCACATGGGGTTTTGAAAGTAAAGAGGGTATATCAACTTTCAGACATGATACAAATTCTCAAAATAATCCCATTGTCCCTGTCTATAAATACTCGACACTTTAAACAAGGCCTTGGCGCCCTAATTTTTGGTGTGGAGCCTGTCTAACAGTATTCTCAAACGCATCCATTTGAGGACCCTCCATCAGACCTACATATAACCGCCATCACTGGTGCTAAGTAAGAATTATGTGTATTCATTTGCATTCTGTTATGGTGGGACCATTGTTTGTTGTTGCAGTGAACATTTTTTTTTATTCGAAAAAAAAAAGGCTCACCGAAGCCAGAACTTTAACGTTGTAGAATGAAGAATCATTCTCTCTCTCTCTCTCTCTCTCTCTCTCTCTCTCTCTCTCTCTCTCTAGAAAGACATCATGATTCTCTTAAAAAAAACAAAATTAAAATCGCAAAAAATCGCAGTGTGGGGATTAATCTCATGGTGAGTGCAACTCGGCGCATTTGCCGAAGGACAATTTTACCTCTTACAACATCACCATCGCTACCAAGAAGAAAAAAAAAAAAAAAAAAAAAAAAAAAAAAAACAAACCAAAAAACCAGGAAGACCCGCATTACTCAAAACTTAGGGGGAGGGGGAGTGTAAAATGGAGGCAACGGGGTGAGTGTGAATGTCTGTGGGTGTTGGTTGAGGGGAAGAGGTTGGAGGGGCGTCTCCCTCCCTCTCCCATATTCCATACCCTTTATACATGAAAAACAAACAACAGAAAACAGGACAAAAATCGGGCGTGTGGAGTTGTGTGTGTGTGTGTGTGTAGATGATTACCAGGAGCGCCTCCAGGTTTTCTGGTGTGAGTGGAGGCATGGGAGACAGGATGTTCAAGTGATGCGAATGTCTGAGTTGATGTCAAAAAGAATCAACATTAAGAGTGTGGGACCATCCCCAGCCCTAGCTCCCACCTCAGTTCCCCCCTCTCTCTCTCTCTCTCTCTCTCTCTCTCTCTCTCTCTCTCTCTCTCTCTCTCTCTCTCTCTCTCTCTCTCTCTCTCTCACTAACACACACACACACACACACACACACACACACACACACACACACACACACACACACACACACAAACACATACACTCCACTATCGCCTTCCACCTCCCTACCTTCTCCAGCCTCCTTGCCAAACACCCATGGGACTTGAACCACCCACCCATCTCCTTCAGTCCCCTTCAGTCCACCCCCCTCTGAAGATATTCATTTGCCCAGTGCATTTTCCATTAGTAGCAGTCCAGACACACGCCGAGGAAACAAAGAAACATGAATCCATAAGCCACCTCCCCCCACATCCAGACACCCCCTCCTCCTTTCCCATCCTGTTTGAAGTTATCAAGCCCTGTGAAGGTGGTTTCAGGACACTGAATAAAGGTGTTGAACAAACAAACAAAACAGAAAAAAAAAAGAGAAAGACAAAAAGATAAAAGAGAGTAATAATGTTTAAATGCATGGACAATCAAGTAAACGAAAAAAAAAAAAAACATATTTGCCACATTTTGGAAAGACATCTTTTTCCGGCGTTATTGTTTGGTTTATTTGTTTATTTATTGATTGATTGATTTGTTTGTTTACTTGTTTGTTTTTTGAAGGAGGAGGGGGCTGGAGGGAGGAGGTGATCAGGAATGAGGAGTGGAAGGTGGGGACAAGGGGAGGGGGAGAGACTGCTTGTCTCCAAAGATTTCAACTCTGAATATACCTTCACATCATAACACGGAGATTCAAGCGAAATCACCAGCCAGCCCACCAAACTGCAGAGACATACTGTTACGCAACTTTGTAAGGTTTAGATGTTACTGTCTTCATTCATTTGTATCCTTGATTATGACGTGGATATTTGTCAAAAGTTGGAAGTTAGGTTGAAAGAACATTCAATAAAATGTTACCAGCCGACGTGGCGAAGCGGCTAGCGCCGTGGACTTCCATCTGGGAGGTCTTTGTTCGATTCCCGTCAGTCATTTATTTGTAGGATTTTTTTTTTGCTCTCCGACCGGCTTCTGCTCAAAGCTGAATTTGCTATGGCCTCAGTTGGGAAGACTTGGGTGCGTCTATGAGAGTGTTGTTCTAATTTACCGACCAACACCGCAGGTGTCTATTTCTCGGGCCTGGTTGACGCTGGGATATAGTATGGAAGGAATCGTAACGTTCATCCCTGTCATGCAGCCTCAGACTATATGGAAATCCATAGCATCACCTTCGTCATCCTCATCGATCAGCATGAAAAGAAAAATCTCATATTCTATGGGGTTTCATGCGTTTCTCTCAGGGTGACCTCGGTTTCAATTCTTTCTCCACGTCTATGTTGTTAGTGGGATTCTTTCGTGCTCATCAGCAATGGCAACTTCATGGCGATTATTCTTGAAAGCGGACGCCGTGGAACCTTTCAGAGAGAGGGTTCACTCACGCTGGCTCCGTGGCTTAACAAGTATTATAAGTAGCAGGCTTATATCAGTGACGTCCTTGCGTACGGTGGATCAGAACAGGCACAACGGAACTGATTCGGCAGCAGCACAGCATTTCCTCTGCTGGTTGCGTCATGGTGACTCGACATTGACTGCTCCCTATGGATCGCCGGGACTGTGTGTGTGTGTGTGTGTGTGGGGGGGGGGGGGGGGGGGGGGGGAGGGAGGAGGGTGAGACAAGCCAGGCTATGGCTGTGGATGATGATGACCAGGATGGGAGGCATGGGCGCGATGCTACTGAAGTGGAGTGGAAGATGAGATGTGGAAGAGAAAGTCTTAAGTTTAGTCAGTGTAATTCCTTTCTTAAAAAAAAAGGTAAACACAGCTGACTGTAAATAAGAGAGCAATATAAAAAAAAATACATTCGTTGATAGCTTGCCAGGAACATCCAATTTTCCTCAAAGCCATACGCTTCTTCCAGTACAATGCCGTATCCCAAGAAAAGGGAACAAAGACATGGGTGAATGAAAGCTCCCATCCTCAAGGAAAAAAAAAAACCCATCCTTTAAACTTAGTCTGTACAAGTGTTCCGGGGTCTTATCTCTATGGAGAAACCACGACACATGGCAGAAGTGTGTAGGAGCTACTGTGAGCCAACAAATAGTCATGAAAAAAATGGCTTGAACGGCCAGTATTTGACACATTTCTGTTTGATGTTACCTTCAGGCTGTCTGTAATGAATATAATATAATAAACGGAAAAAAAAATCAGTATTCTAAAATATACGTCATTCATGTGTTCCCCTTTCAATAGTACGATACAGTACTGAAAGAGGCATTCGTCTGTAAAGGAAATGTGATGTTTCTGACAGGTCACCCACAAGATCGTCTGTGCTTCTCTCTTTCTCTTTTAATCATGGCGAATGTATTTCTTTCATTGGCCTATTTATTTATTTGCTTGTTTATTTGCTTATTATTTTTGTTACCAAATGTCTATTTTATTATTTTGTAAACAAATCCCTTTTCACTTTGTTCAGTTAAATGCGTGTTCTCTCTCTCTCTCTCTCTCTCTCTCTCTCTCTCTCTCTCTCTCTCTCTCTCTCTCTCTCTCTCTCTCTCGTCAGAGAGAGAGAGAGAGAGAGAACGCACGCATGGGGGTGGGTGAGGGGGTGGAAAGGACAGACGGAGGAGTAGGTGTGGGCTGTTGAGGGGAGATGGAGGGGCGGAGGAGGTCGTTCGTTTGAAAGTCAGTTTGTGGGTTTTGCCTGTTTGTTTTATTGAGGAACGTGTTGACATCGATGTTCTTAAGTTTCTTTCACTAATATTCTTTTTTTTTTTTGTATACGTTTTAATCATTCGTTTATTTGTGTGTTTTATGTAAGTATGTTTATTCATGTATTTATTTACTCTGCTAATTCATCTTCGTAGTGATCTTACTCACCAGCAGATGTTCCGACCCCCTGCTACATAACTACATCCATCTTTTTCTTTTTGCAGCATCAGCAACGGCAGTCACCGGGCAGTGAAGTGAATGGATAGTGTTTGCATCAGCAACGGCAGTCAACGGGCAGTGAAGTGAATGGGATAGTCTTTGCATCAGCAACGGCAGTCACCGGGCAGTGAAATGAATCGGATAGTCTTTGCATCAGCAACTGCAGTCACCGGGCAGTGAAGTGAATCGGATAGTCTTTAGGCAACCGACGGGAAGAGACGCTGCTGAATGCTGTGTCTCTAAGGTGGTGTTCGGTCATAGTTGACCTGATCCAGCTTATGAAAGATGCCACGTATTAAGTCTCCTCTTGGCGACCATGATTCTCAGTCACGGTCATAGCGTAATTAAGCAGCCTCCTCCGGAGGGTTCCAGGATGTTCATTCAACGACAGTCCCCTAGAACCTAGCAGCACTGAAGACTTTCGACTCGATCTGACCACCGACTTCGGTGTGGAGAGAAAATCTTAAAAGATGTTTGCCATGACAGCAAGGTATGGAGGGATATATGATCTGATGGTTTTCTCTGCCCCCCCCCCCCCCCCCCTTTCTTTTCCTAATGATGATTAACGAGGATGATGAAGATGATGTTACGGGGTTCCTTCTTGTTCGTTTGAGACCGCAAGAGCGCCCTCTATGCTTCTTTTCATAATCATTGCCAGTGTCAACCAGGTCCGAGAGATACAGACACCTGCGGTGCAGTGTCTGAAAATGTGATACACACTTTAAGACACACATCCAAGAAGTGGAGGAAACTCAGATGTATGGTTGCTCTCTTCCCATCTGAGCCCAAACCACAAACAACAACTGAGGGCAGGCTGGGGTCCCAAAGATACGCTACTGAACTGAAACCCAGAGCCTCCCAGACCGCAACTCGCGACTCCAAGTACAGAAATATGGCGGATCATAGAATCCATATTGTGTGCATTACACACTGTCTACGGCGACGACTATGTGGCAATCTGTAGGACAGAACCTCCTTTGCCCCTGTCCTGCCCCGAGACCCTCCTCTACACACACACCTCTCACCTCGCTCTCCCTCTGCCATTCCCCCCATTCCTCAGTCAATCCTCTGCACCCCCACCCCCTTCACCTCGCTCTCCCTCTGCCATTCCCCCCATTCCTCAGTCAATCCTCTGCACCCCCACCCCCTTCACCTCGCTCTCCCTCTGCCATTCCCCCCATTCCTCAGTCAACCCCTCTGCACCCCCACCCCCTTCACCTCGCTCTCCCTCTGCCATTCCCCCCATTCCTCAGTCAATCCTCTGCACCCCCACCCCCTTCACCTCGCTCTCCCTCTGCCATTCCCCCCATTCCTCAGTCAATCCTCTGCACCCCCACCCCCCCTTCACCTCGCTCTCCCTCTGATATTCCCCCCATTCCTCAGTCAATCCTCTGCACCCCCCCCCCCCCTCACCTCGCTCTCCCTCTGCCATTCCCCCCATTCCTCAGTCAATCCTCTGCACCCCCCCCTCACCCCCTTCACCTCGCTCTCCCTCTGCCACTCCCATTCCTCAGTCAATATCCCACTGTATCTGCTTCAGCCACAAGTCCCACCAGCGGGCCTCTCAGTTCGAACTAACGAAATCAATGGGATAAAAAAACCGGTTTGAACTGTCTGTTTGGAGACCCGAAGCATACCTCATGCTCCAAAAGCTAGGTTCTTATATGGTATCAGTCAAAAATGAGTATGCGAAAACAACTTTTTTTTGCGCAAACGTTAGTTCAACGGCTTATGCATTGCATATGGGTAAATGTTAAGAAAGTTAAAAGGAAAAAAGACAGACAGACAGACAGACAGAGAGACAGACAAACAGACAGACAGACAAAAATAAACAACAACAACAACAAAACAACACAACATAACATTTCAGAAGCAACTTTGATGTGTACAGAAATCTTACTTCTACACACTTAGCAAGGAATTTTCTTTTGTCCAGTACAGATGGAAATCTGCGAAATGAGACAAAATTTATGTCTGATCTTACCTACGACAACAACAGCAACAACAACAACGACGACGACGACGACGGCAGCAACAAAAAATGAGGTATTGCTATAGATTATGTCTTCAATGTTGAACTACTATGTCAATTGTATGAGGGATCTGTTGAGGATGAATGCACTAAGTGTCCCATTCCCAATCCCCGCAAAATGCCATTCAGTTTATATAGACTTTCTAAAGGGTGACTTCGAATGATCAGGAAAAAAAGTATTTATCAAGTGTCATTGTGTTCTTATGGAAGCTTTTCGCCCAAGAGAGATAATTGTATTCTATTTCCATTCCGGACAAGTCCTGGATACACTCGAGCATATTGCTCTCTCTCTCTCTCTCTCTCTCTCTCTCTCTCTCTCTCTCTCTCTCTCTCTCTCTCTCTCTCTCTCTCTCTCTCTCTCTCTCTCTCTCTGTTCATGCGTTCATCTGCATTAATAGAAACCTCCTCATTACAACTGCCCCAGTTAATCATATCATTTTGTGCTGCCGTCATTTCCAAAAGACATTACGTTAAATGTAGCATAAATTTGAATTTAAGTTTCATTCTTATCTAAAAGGCCTGCAGATGAATATAAAAATCTGTATCGATAATTCCATATTTGCTTGGCAATCCTCAAAAGAAGAGGGTGAAGAAAGAGAAGTCTTTCGTTATCTCTTGGTGGGCTATAAAGTCCAGAATGCCAAGACTC
>JADBJO010001790.1:22500-32500 GCA_016801955.1 Conus betulinus | reverse complement strand
CATCAGATCTGTTTGAGTAACAGTAATGTTGTAACTGTTATGCTCATTCTGCACACTGTCGTGATGATTTCGTTAACAAGTCAACATATCTCGCTCATGTTGTTTTGTGATTGGGAGCGAGAAGACAAGACAGGGAGAATGTAAAAAAACAACAGACACTGAAGCACGTGGCACGCACTTTGCGAATGAACACGAGAGACAACAAGCAGAGAGAGAATACTTAATAGGATTTCAGTATATGCGTGTGAGACTTTAGCATATGATCTTCACAAACGGAGAAAATAACAGCGTAAAAAATCTTCACAGACCTGTAGAATAATTCTTTTACTATTGAAACTACTGTTACCTTTGAACCATTCATTTAAATGGACTAAAACAGGTTGTTTGCAATGTTGATCAAATGCAAGAGGTCGTGTGTGCTGCTGATATAGAAAAGGCGTGCGCGTGCAAATATTGTTATCAATAAGACGACGAACAACAATACAACATGACCTGGGAAAATAGCATTGCTTTGATTCCGTCGGGGGTCAACGTAACAGCGGCAAGCTCATGGGATCTGTCGTGGAACGGACATGATGGCGCCCTCCGGGGGGGGGGGGGGGGGGGGGGGGGGGGGGGGGGGGGGGGGCGGCAGATCTCACTGACACCAGACTCAACGACTAAGTAATCGTCAGCAGAGGGCTTAGTAGGTGGTGTCCCGCGTATGTTTGATTAGAACAGGCGTTACGGAACGCCACCGAAGTGACTCAGCAGCAGTGCAGTGTCTCCTCCGGCAGGTTGCCTCTTGACGACTTGACATTGACTGCCCCCTGTGGAGTGCTGGTGCAGGGCTGCAGCTGGTCAGCCGCGCGCTGTGACTGTGGACGGGGGGTGAGGGAATGTGGGCGTCAGAATGAGCGGCGTGGTTGCTATACCACTGAGGTGGCACAACAGATGAGACAGGAAAAGAAGGTTTGATTAAAATCGGTTCAGTAATTTTTCTTTGCCAAATCTTGCTGAAAGACAAACAAACAAACAAACGGACGTGGCTGCTGACAACCAAATCTGCACGGCGGAGGAGAAAGTCCCGTTGGTAGCATGGACACTTGGAATGGAGCCACATTATCCGTGGCTATTGTCTTCCATGAACATTCCTGTTGCATTCATCTCTCTCTCTCTCTCTCTCTCTCTCTCTCTCTCTCTCTCTCTCTCTCTCTCAATCAATGTCTGTCTGTCTGTCTGTCTGTCTGTCTGTCTCTCTCTCTCTCTCTCTCTCTCTCTCTCTCTCTCTCTCTCTCTCTCTCTCTCTCTCTCCATGCACTGCTATAGCTGGTTATATCCACTAGGAAAAAACACATCTGTCTCTCTCTAACTCTCTCTCTCTCTCTCTCTCTCTCTCTCTCTCTCTCTCTCTCACTCAATACTGCCTTTCCAAACCTCTTTTGTTTTTCCTTTCACACCCCCCTCCACCATTCTCCTCCTCACTCCTGTCCATGACAACGTATCGTATTCTACCGTCTGTTCGAACGTATTCATTCTCTCCCTACAACCTCTCCACTTCTCCTCCCACCGCCCCCACCCCCACCCCCACCCCCCTTTCAACACTCCCTCCCCTCACCATCGCCCCGCCGCCCTTCCTGTCTCCTCCTCTCCTCTCCCTTCCTCCCCATTCCTCATTTGTTTTCCGGTCGCCGTCCTGTCTCAATCGCCTACCACGTAACACCAGGGGACTCTGGGTTTTAAGAAGGGGAGCAAGAGAAACATGGCACTTTTTTTTCTGGCTTATGTACAAAAAAAAAAACCTGAGTTGGCCGCCTGATACCAGTGTGGCATGATAAAGAGTGCCCCCACCCCTCTAAAAAATGCCCTTCCACGATGTGTAGTTCTCCTAGAAAGGAACTGTGCTCCGAGTGATATGTAGACATACCAAAAAGCAGTTTTTTTTTTTTTCTGCCTCCAGTCTGTAACAGGCATATAAACATGGAAGTAAGCACTCACGCGGGCATGTAAGCGCGCACGACCACATACGCATACTCTCTCTCTCTCTCTCTCTCTCTCTCTCTCTCTCCTCTCTCTCTCTCTCCTGTGTGTGTGTGTGTGTGTGTGTGTGTGTGTGTGTGTGTGTGTGTGTGTGTGTGTGTGTGTGTGTGTGTACACCTTTTTAACAAATGCGAGCAATAATGATAAGTCCATTGCTTCCTGATATTTTGTTAATTTAATAACTATCTACCTTCCTTATACTTTATTTTCCTTATACTTCAATGATTCAATGTGTCAAGTCATATGTGTACTCCTCTTGCCTTAATGGCTTGTTAAGCTGAAAGCAATAAATCGTCCAAGCATCAAAGCAAAGCGTCTCTCTCTCTCTCTCTCTCTCTCTCTCTCTCTCTCTCTCTCTCTCTCTCTCTCTCTCTCTCTCTCTCTCTCTCTCTCGTGAGTCCCACGCACGCTCATATAAACGTAGACATATCTAGCAACACACCCACTTCACCATCTGTCAATAAAACGTTGAATATGTTCACTAATCCTTTTTATCAATTCCGTCTGCTGTTCCTCACGTTTTATCATGTCGTTTTGTACCAAAGCTTAATCACTTCATGTACAAAAATGGTGTCGGGCGTTTATTTCGCACCTGTAAACGTCACACAAAACACCCCCCAAAGTTATTCAGTAGTAGCACTGCATCTCTTCTGGCAGGTTGCATGATGGCGACAAGCAAATGATAGCTGCCTGCAAACTTCTTCTACTGAGATCCTGACAGGACGTGCTGGTTGTAGCTGTGTATCACAGAGCAGAAATGAGCAGTGTGTGAGTTCTGGCGCTGAGGGAGCAAGAAAGCAAGCCACGGTTGACATCCCCCCCCCCCCCCCCCCCCCCCCCCCACCACCCACCACCCCCACCCCCCCCCCCATTCTCCCTATCCCCAGTTAAGAAAAAGCACCCTGTCCCCGTAAAGAGGTTCTGGAAGCTTCATATTCAGGTGTTTTTTTTTCTGTGGAAGATTTATCTGTCTATTAGCACTACATCCTAATTAACACACACACGCACGCCCACCCTCAGCCCCCAAGCTCTGTGTGTGTGTGTGTGTGTGTGTGTGTGTGTGTGTGTGTGTGTGTGTGTGTGTGTGTGTGTGTGTGTGTGTGGTGTGTGTGTGTGTGTGTGTTTTCGTAAAGGATTACTAATATTTTCTTCTTTTATTCTCGCATTCTCTCTTCCATCCTCACTCTGAGAGAGAGAGAGAGAGAGAGAGAGAGAGGAGACGAGAGAGAGAGAGAGAGAGAGAGAGAGAGACAGACAGACAGACAGACAGAGACAGAAAGAAAGAAGACAGAGAGAGAGAGACAGACAGACAAACAGACAGACAGACAGATCGATGTTTGGGAGGAGGAAGGGCATAGAAAGAGAAGGCCAGGGACAGGTGCACACGTAAAGCTAAACTTCTATGTTGTCCTGAAGCAGTTTTAAAAGACACGCCCCCCCCCCCCCCCCCTCCCCCCCCCCATCAAAATCACCGGGGAATCCAAAAATCTGGGTTATGGGGGTGATACTTCAAGTCTGTCACCCTCTGAGACAAAGAGAAAAAGTCTGGCACTTGGGCTTAGTCCACGTGCGCCCCCGTCTGACGAGTCTGACAAATGCAGTCTGCCGCCCAATACGTCATAGTCTCTGTCTAGCCTGAAAGCATTTCCTGTCCACCGAAAGAAGGGGGCAGTAGTCGTACAAGTGGCGCGGGGCTGGTGGATAGGAGATAGAGGGTGGGGAGGGAGGAAGGGAGGAGAGGAGGAGGAGGAGAGAGAGAGAGAGAGAGAGAGAGAGAGAGAGAGAGAGAGAGAGAGAGAGAGAAGGGGGGGGGGGGCAAAACCCCAAAACTTCGTCTACATGAAGAGACCTGATTGCAGCATTTTACCATGAATCCTACATCAGCTCGTGGGAAGGATTACCCAAATACAACTTGTCTGAGGTGGTTTTAAAATTTATTCAATAACTATCCAACTGAAATGTGTTTTTACCAGCCCGCCTGGCGAGTCGATGCACACACACACACACACACACGCACACACACACACACACACACACACACACACACACACACACACACACACACACCAATGTCGCACTGTAACCCCCTAAAAGTATTATGAGAGTCATCTGTTTTGTACTTTTCACTACTGGCAAGTATGAAAAATGAAAAAAGGAAATAATGAAACAAAGTGAATAACAAGAAAAGAGAGGGAAAACTGGAACGTGAATACACGCATTTCATAAGTCAATTAGTCAATAAAAACGCTCAGCAGGTAAATACACAAGGTAAAGATGTTCCATAGAGATGAAAAGCATATGATCATAACATGTTCCCATAGATCGCGGTTGTTGCTTCTAATTTCTTGTAGAACTGCAGCTATCTTAGTTTTAAAACCCGTTGTTCCAAACAACATCTACCATTTCTGTTTCATTCACTCAAAAATTATTAACTTCATTTTTAGCAAACATTTTGAAAGAAGTGTTGGCACCTGTTGAAATCTTTTATGATGATGTTTGATTCGCTTTCCTGCAGCGTATCCACATAAAGTTCAGAACAATAATACTGGTGATTCATTCTTTTTCTCATGCGTACCTTAACAAAGCTGGTCATTGAGATGTGTACCAAACGCAAACACAGCCAGGGAAAAGACTGCCAAAGCTACAGGCAGACTTTGTTTATCGCTCGTCTTTGGGAGTGGTACCGCAATATCTTTTTAAAATTAAGGAAATAGAAACATAGCAACAATCCATCCATTTTAAATTGAGGAAATGGAAACATAGCAACAATCCAGTCAGGTCATTTTACTGAATCAGCCCGAGCCGGCACGCAACTGGCCAACCTCTCAAACCAGTTCACCCAGGGACTGTATGACTTCGTCTGTACTCTATGTGACTTCGTCTATAGTGTATGTGACTCTCGTCAAGGCTCGGACAGCATCTTCAGGGCTTTCAGGCCGTGTCCTCCGCAGCTGTTTCTTGATGTAAGGAAACAGGAAGAAGTCGCATGTGGAGCGAAATGTTCTGCGGGAATCTTTGACAACGGAGAATAGATCTAGTATATTACTGACCATAGGACCCATACCAGCAAGAACCAGAGCTAGAGGACAGAAAGCAGCCTTCCAACTCCTGGGCCATGCATTCTCTGGAATTCAATCCCAAGTCATTCACGGCGGTAATCTTTTCTCCAAGCAAAGGATACTCTGTTGTGTGTATTATTACGCAACTGACCGAAAAATGGGGACACTTCATTGCGCTAACTTCTCTTTGTGCCAGCATTTCTTTGTGTTCAAATCTACAATGCCGAATACTTTTAAAAGCCACCTACCGTTCTTCCATGTCATCAACATGCTGGGTATGCACGCCTTGTGTTCTCCGTCACATAAGTTTGTTTCCCCGTCCTCCTTCTGACCTATAGCCCTTGCCCCAGTATCACCCAATCCCACCCCACCTTGTGTGTGTGTGTGTGTGTGTGTGTGTGTGTGTGTGTGGTGTGTGTGTGTGTGTGTGTGTGTGAGTGGAGTGTGAGAGAGAGAGAGAGTGTGTGTGTGTGTGTGTGTGACAGTGTGAGAGAGTGTGTGTGTGTGTGAGAGAGAGAGGAGAGAGACAGAGAGAAGAGACAGACAGAGAGAGAGACACAGACAGACAGACAGAGAGAGAGAGAGAGGTCTTTGCCACTTTTCTTCAGTTATATTGCTTATTGTTTCCTCTTCTTACTGATCCTAAACTGATTAATTTTGAACACAAACATTGTATGAAACAAAACGTTTAAAAAAGATGTTAAGGCATAGCTTGGTAAGTTTTTTGATACATCACTTGTGCACATATAGTACAGATTCGGCGCAGAAATATGCGTTGACACACAAAGACGTTGGCTTATAGATACTTCGGCTCAAAGAGACATTGGCACACTGACATATATTTTCGTGACGTATTTTGGCACAAACAGACGTTGGCACAGACGCTGGTACACAGCGCTAAGTAACTGACATAAACTACCCTGGAAAAAGTGTCTACTCCTATGTCGGGGGTGTGAACGTGTGTTGGAAGGTATGGGGGGACAGCACTAGGCCCTTATGAGACGCCCCCCGCCCAGTCCCTCGCCCCATCCATTTCATGTTGTTTCTACCCCAACCGACCACACAGGACCATACCAGATGACAGCCTTGATATGGCCCTGCGGTAGGTGGGCAACACACAGCATAAATCAGAGAGGGTGGGGGCAGTGCCGCCAGAGTCTGGAACCAGTCATGCCTGGTACAGTACCATTTTCCTCCGTATATCCAAGCGCTGCCTCTGGGCAGACCGAAACTGAACCCTTAATAGCACTGCGACATGATGGCGTTGTCCTGCTGAAAGTGATCAATGGCGTGTGCTAGCTTCTCATTGATCAGTCTTAGCGGACTGTAGTTAGCAGGAGGAGAAAAGTGACCGGTGCTTCACATGGTGCTGCTGTTGTTTACAAGCTGATGGCAGTCTTTCACCGAAGACGTGGACGGTATTGACAAGCGCGCTCTACTTTCTGCTATCTGGTCCGCTGCTCAACATTGACACAAACAGACTCGATGCTCTCATGTTTGTTTGTTTCCTACCTAGATGATGTATAGTCGCCACAGTTTGGCTCTCAGACAGATAAGTGTGTGTGTGTGTGTGTGTGTGTGTGTGTGTGTGTGTGTGTGTGTGTGTGTGTGTGTGTGTGTGTGTGTGTGATGGTTACGGCGAAATAGTTGATGAAAATCATTTTCTCTCTCCTTCTCAGGCCTCCGAGTTTGGTTCTCAGATGGGTTGCAGCTGCTCTATTCTCTTCAGTGGCATCCAGTCAAAACTAATTGATTTCAAATTGTCTTTGCTCAGTCCCAAGTCTCTGGGCAGTCAAGCTCCTTCACATCTTTCTAATCTTCCCCAGATGAACACCGCTAACCAGCCCTGATGTTCCTGTGCTACAGTCCAGCTCTTTCATCCCTCGTTTTCATATCAAGACAGTTAAAGAACGTTCTTGCTCTTTTCAAATGCCCTCTCTTTTCAAATACCCTCTCAACTGCTACAATTCTCTCGTTTCTTATGAATCATGTCAAGATCATACAATTTTTACTGACCAGTTGTCTTACCCATTCTGTGTTACACTAGAATGTAATGCATGCATACATGCGTGCATGTGTGTGTGTGTATGTGTGTGTGTGTGTGTGCGCACGCGCGCGTGCGCGCGCGCGAGCGCGCGCGCGTGTTTGCTCATGACTGCATGCATGCATCACTCCCTCCCTCCCTCTCTCCCTCAGTGTGTGGTGTGTGTGTGTGTGTGTGTGTGTGTGTGTGTGTGTGTGTGTGTGTGTGTGTGTGTGTGTGTGTGTGTGTGTGTGTGTGTGTGTGTGTGTGTGTGTGTGTGTGTGTGTGCTAAGACCTTTGTAGGCATCTAGGGCTAGTACAGATTATGCACCATAAATATTCATTACCGTTATCATCATTTTCTTCAGATATGCATCTAACTCATGATGCACGACAAAAAAGTTTTAATGCATCATAAATATTCATTGATGATAATCATCATCATCGTCATCATTAAATGATGATGTTGTCTAACCTACAATGCACAACTGATGAAAACCGCTTTTCCCCTCACCACTTTTCAGGTGCTAGTGTTCAGCCTTTCTCCAGCTGGACAGTGAATGTTGGCGAGTAAAGTGCTGAGCTGCTGCCGGTGTAAAGACATCTTCTGTGTGTGTGCGGCACACCGTTTAACAAGAGCGCCACGGGAGAATAAAGGAATGCTGGTAAACAAGCACAGTGTCTCGTTCTTTTTTTTTTTGTCTGTCCACACATGCGGGGACGACGCAGCCGTGTGAGCTGTTTCCTTCGTCACTGGATCTGTCATAAAGGGAAGTGTGTCGTTTTGTTCTTGAACACTCTTCTAGCTTCTACGCACGAAGGACAATCTCTTGTGATGTACGCGAGTTACTTCCAAGTCAGGGTGCTCTGTGTGTGTGTGTGGTGTGTGTGTGTGTGTGTGTGTGTGTGTGTGTGTGTGCGTGCGTGCGTGCGTGTGTGTGTGCGTGCGTGGTGTGTGTGCGTGTGTGTGTTGTGTGTGTGTGTGTGTGTGTGTTTGTGTGTGTGTGTGTGTGTTGTGTGTGTGTTGTGTGTGTTTGTGTGTTTGTGTGTGTGTGTGTGTGTGTGTGTGTGTGTGTGCGCGTGTGTGTTTGTGCATGTGTGTGTGTGCGTGTGTGCGTGTGTGTGCGTGTGTGTGTGTGTGTGTGGTGTGTGTGTGTGTGTGTGTGTGTGTGTGTGTGTGTGTGTGTGTGCAAGCAATGACATGGAGATTATTGTGCCTGCATCTCTATTGGTCTCTGTTTATGAGCGGGGATTGTGGAGGTTGTGGTCGAATGGGTTATGAAATGACTACATGCAGAAATATAATGATAATAGGAGAGATATGAAGAGAGAGAGGAGAGAGAGAGAGAGAGAGAGAGAGAGAGAGAGAGAGAGAGAGAGAGAGAGAGAGAGAGAGAGAGAGAGAGAGAGAATTTCGCAACCCTGCGTAAATACCAATTTGCATTTGTTTGCGTTTTTAAGTGTACAAAACGCCTTTGGACTAGCTATTGTGTTTTTCATATCTTAGACATTTTTGTCGTGAATGAAAGCAAAAGAACTCTCTCTCTCTCTCTCTCTCTCTCTCTCCTCTCTCTCTCTCTCTCTCTCTCTCTCTCTCTCTCTCTCTGCTCATGAATAAATACCAATTTGCATTTTGTGTGCACAAAACTCCTTTGGAGTAGGCTTTGGTTGTTTTCACACTTCAGACGTCTCTGTCATGAATGAAAGCAAATACAGTTCTTTTTATCTTTATGCGCATCTCTCTCTCTCTCTCTCTCTCTGTCTTTGTCTCTGTTTCTGTCCGTGTGTCTGTCTGTCTGTCTGTCTGTCTGTCTGTCTGTCTCTCTCTCTCTCTGTCTCTCTGTCTCTCTGTATGTATGTATGTATGTATGTATGTATGTTTTGTATGTATGTATGTATGTGTATGTATGTATGTATGTGTGTGTGTTTTTGTGTTTGTGCGTGCGTGCGCGCGCGCGCGCGCCCCGCATGTCTGTGCATGCGTGCACGCATGCGTTTGTGTGTTCATACCAAGAACTAAAAAGCATCTTGTGTTACTATTGAATAAGCACCATAAATATCCATTATTTCTATCATTCATTATGCTTTAAAAAAAAAAAATAATATAAATCAAAAAAAAAAAAAAAAAAACATCTCCTCTTCCTACCTTTCCAGCTGTAGAGTTCAGCCATTCTCAAGCTGACCAACGAATGTCTGCAGAAGCTGTGCTAGCCGTAGCTGGTGCATAGCATCTGTTGTGTGTGTGTGTGTGTGTGTGTGTGTGTGTGTGTGTGTTTACCACTGGCACATCATCGTTAACGAGCGCCAGGGGAGTATAAAGGAATGCCAGTGAACAGGCACAGTGTTTCGGCCTTTTTTGTGTCCCCACACGTGGGGAGACGGCGGCCGTGTGTCCTGTTTCCTTGTCACTGGTTCTGACAAAGAGGGATGTTTGTCTTGAGCTCTCTTCTGGGTTCTTGGCGTAAAGGATTATCTTTGTGATGCAGCATGCTGCGTGTGTGTGTGTTAACATGTTGTTTCAAACTGGGGTGGGTGGATAGGGATGTGTGTGTGTGTGTGTGTGTGTGTGTGTGTGTGTGTGTGTGTGTGTGTGTGTGTGTGTTGTGTGCGCGCGCGCGCGCATGCACTAACCTAAGTGAGGATTTTGAGTCTTTCTGTGTCTGTCAGTATCTTCCTTCGTCTGCATGAGATTATGTGCAGATAATGTGGTGGGGTGGTGGTGGTGTTGATGGTAGTGATGAAATGACTACATTTAGAAAGAGGATGATAATAGGCATGTCAGTTTCTATGTCCAGTTCAGCCTGTTCGTGCGGAATGTTAGGGACAAAGATGAATCATACGTTCATGTCAGTGGGTACTCTCCATGCCTGCGTACCTCTCTCTCTCTCTCTCCTCGCCC
>JADBJO010001790.1:7500-17500 GCA_016801955.1 Conus betulinus | reverse complement strand
GTATGGGGCAGTGCTGCCAGAATAGATGGTTTCAGAGCGACATCACTGAAAGGACATGGATGTTGATGCTCCTCTATCCCTCCCCAGACCTCAACTTCACCACCAAGCCTTACCCCCCCCCCCCCCCCACCACCACCACCACCACCTCTCTCTCCCCCTACCGGAAAAAAAACTAAAAAAAAATGTCTGGCAAGCAAATTAAGTAAACATTTTTTTTCTCAACGAACGTTATCAGGAAACTACACTGGGGGTTACGGGCTTTAAGGTTGACAATATCTATGTGAAGTAAAAACGTTATGTGGAAGCCAAGCAAAAACACGAGACTTTTGTTTCAAAAGAAGAAAAAGAATAGGGCTGCTGATGATGATGCAGGTGTGCGTGTGTGTGTGCGTGTGTGTGTGTGTGTGTGTGTGTGTGTGTGTGTGTGTGTGTGTGTGTGTGTGGGCGGGGGGGGGGGATATAGGGGTAGTGAGTGACTGGGTGGAAGGGTGAAGGAGTGGGTGACTTGGAGAAAAGGCAACTTCTCTGGACACCATGATCAATATCAGTCTGTGACATGGAAGGATGTAAAAGAGGCTTCAGGTCAAAATCCTTCTTTTTGAGCGGTAACATAGGCAGCAAAAGGTGATAGCGGCAAACCACAAAAACTGTGACTGACGTTCACATGGAAAGTAAAGAACAGCGCCGAGTTCAGCGGTGGGAGTTCATAAAAGAGAACTTTAATTAAAGCATTATTAGATCCCGAAAGAAGTGTTGGTGGAAGTGGTCTGAAACTGCCATACATAAACAACTCACTTGATCACTGAGCTTATACATATCCTCACCAAGAAGATTACTGTTCCAAAGAAAGGGGTAAAGAACGTCTCTGGTCATTTGGTTTAGGGAATGGCGATCCAGGTAAACCTAAGACGGACAGGAAAGTGTTCTTAGTCACAGTGTCAGCTTACGTTTGCTTACTTACAGGTTGCACAAATGCCTTGGGGGGGGGGGGGGGGGGGGGGATGCGCCGCAGAACAGCGAAGGGACAAAACAAAAAGGATTCAGGGGGAATTATCACAATATTCTGCCATCGCGACTACATGTCATATTTGTATGCTATATAATTGCCTGTAACCACCATTGTTATCAAAGAAAGAGAAGAAGAAAAAAAAATGTGGCCTTAAACGATTTTTGAAATCATACTTGTTTCAATGTACTTTGGAGAATGTACTCAATATAAGCAAAACATTAAAGGTAATAGATGTTCTTTCTTCTCATAGCACTGATGTGTATAATGAGATTTAACAGCGTGAACAGTGAGTGTTATCAACTTCTGAAATGTCCGGAAGTTGTCCCGCAGTGCTGTATGCAAAGCTTTGCATTATTTTCTCCGTTCGTGTATCAGCTAGCTTTTATAGGACAGAACCAGCACACGGAATTTAATGTTGAAGAGATATTATGCGTCTACTTGTTATGTTGTTTGCTGATGACGTTACATTTCTAACTACACATCTGAAAAGCGCATCAATATGATTTTAAACATCTCTAGGAAAGTCTGCATATTTCATGCATGTAACTGAATAATTTGCAGAGAACATGTAGAAAGAGTGAAAAAGGATTTTTTTTTTTAATTGAAAGAACAAAACCGTCCAATAGAAACTGTAAACGAATGTTCTGACCTTGAGTTAATATATTACTGTTATGCTAAACTTCAAATGGGAAACTAATCGTTTCTGTAATTGAAGTCAATCTATTGCTGATAGAAATCCAGATCCAAAATGATTGCCTTGATATGTGTTCTTGAACTTCACGATTGAAATGAAAAGGCAACCGATTCCAAGATTTCATAGCATTGATACACTGGATGATAATACAAACATTTTGAATGAGAGCCAACGAAATTCCCAAAGAGGTTTTGAGAGAAAGAGCCGACGCAGGTTATACTGTTCACACAGTAATTACATATGAAAGGAATGCCAAACATTTTGTTAGACCTATCTTAACATAACTGATGATAAGTCTTTTTATCGATTAAAAGTAGCATCTACAGACTCAGTACCAGTAATTCAAACATCTACAGACTCAGTACCAGTAGTTCAAACAGGTATTGTAAATTTCTGTTCGTCTGTCTGTCTCTCTGTCTCTGACTCTCTGTCTCTATCTGTCTGTCTGTCTGTTTGTCTGTGTGTGTGTGTGTGTGTGTGTGTGTGTGTGTGTGCGTGCGTGTGCGCGTGTGGTGTGTGTGTGTGTGTGTGTGTGTGTGTGTGTGTGTGTGTGTGTGAGCACGTGCTTGCAATGTCAGCATCATTGCCATATATGGAATTGTTCCCCATGACATCATCTTTCTTCTTATATATTTCTCAGAACATTTTAATGATCACCTGCATTCCTCATTAGCATTGGTTTTCAAGACACCTGCGAGTTGCTGATTAAGCCAATGCAGGCAAGGTAAGACAAATAAAATTAGTTTTAATACTGCTTAATTTAGTAAAGACTTTCCAGCTTGCCTGTTAAAAGTTAATCGTCTGCCGTGGGTGTGTGTTCTATAAAGGTATATCAGATTATACGGGCGTCATTTTCTCTCAAATCTTCGCATCTTGCAAGTCAAAGCGGTAATGAACACAACAACGAATTCAAATGGGATATGGACGAAAAAAACGAAGAACTTAGGAAGAAAGAAAAAATGCTACAGGGTCGAATCAGAAGGGATTGGGTTGGAAAGAGGACGGAGAGTCGGGGGGCGGAGTGGGGGGGGGGGGGGAGTGGGGGGGGATGGGGGGGGGGCAGGGGGAGACAAATATAGGCGTTCTGGATTCCTGATCCACCCTAATCACTCTCACCATTTTCGGACCCCGTTCCAAAAAAACAAGCATACAAACAGATAAAAGGAAAAAAAAAAACACATATATACAAAACATACAAACATAAATGCATGTATACAAAATAGATAAAAAAAGAAACAAGCATCCGGAAGTTCATTTCAGAAAAAAATGGAATTGTTGAGAAGAAGAAGAAGAAGAAGAAGAAGAAGAAGAAGAAGAAGAAGAAGACACCACAATAGCTCGAAAATATTATTGGCCATGCATACATAGATACATAGGTACATACATACACTATATACATGCATGCATGGATACCTATATATATATATATATATATATATAACTACTATATATATATATATATATATATATATAACTACATATATACTTACATACACGCGCACATATTTACACACACATGCATGCATACATACATGCTTACATACATACATACATACATACAAGCATCCAGAAGTTCATTTCAGAAAAATGGAATGGTTGAGAAGAAGAAGAGAAAAGACACCACAAATGATGGAAAATGTTATTGGCCATACTGTGCGGGTTAGTAACTTCCATTGCCATCCCACCCCTCTCCTCCCTAACCCCCGTCATTCCAATCCCTTCACCCTTCTCTCCCACCCAAAATTGTAGTCAGCGTGAACACGCTCCACTGTCAAACTTCAACATTAACATATTGGTCGTATTTTCACCCCTAACCCTTCAGAGCAAAGTCGGTGGACATATCGCACGAAATAAATAGGGGGGGGGGGCGGGGGGGGGGGGGGGGGGGTCGATCCTGGTTTTACGTGTGTGTTATTAAAGGATGAAAGCCCGAGACGATTGCATATTTACAGAAATATAACATCGGTTTGATTTAAAACTGACAACGTAAACACGAATAACTCGACAAAATCCAAACGTGAGAAATTAACGTCAGAATTCATCAGGATTTCTAACAAAACTGTGGCGTAATTTCAGAAATGCGTTCGCAGGAGAAAGGCTCAGTGACTCTGTACGCCAGGTAAGAAGCTATGGTCTCTCATCTGTTAACGGAGAAAAAAAAAAAAAAACGAAAAATAGGACATCTGATGCCCACAGAAACAAGCTGTTTTAAGAACAATGTGAATCTGAATATTATGAATACAAGATTTACAAAAACCTTGTACGAACGGTTGCGCTCTGTTCTGCACACACACACACACACACACACACCACACACACACACACACACACCACACACACACACACACACACACACTTTTCTCGAAGTGTTTCTATTCAAACTTCGGTAGCCTTTTCTCCCCCGAAGGAATAGGCTTCACTGTTTGGATCGTGGGCCCTTTCACCGTAATTGTTATATGCTCACTTCCGACTGTGTGTTTGTTTTTGTTAATCGTTCAGCACAATTGTTTAAAAACGGCCGCCCACAAGATGACCTGTGATCTGATTATTCACCAGTCACATGCAAATTTAGTAGATAGTTCGAACTTAGCCACTTCATGGAGGAATAAAGGAGCAAGCTAAGGCAATGCAAAGACATTAAAAAAAATAGTTCTGGAAACATTTCTTTTTCCTGATCTATTTTTTCAAGAGAGGCTAAATTATAGCTATGAGTAGGAAGAGCTATATGACAAACGCCTAAATTATGAGACCGTTCATGATTTATAATCGATCTACCTGTTTATAAAAAAGAAAAAAAAGACAGGGGATTGGCGTTTCATGTTATTACATATTCATGTATTACTCTCTCTCTCTCTCTCTCTCTCTCTCTCTCTCTCTCTCTCCTCCCCCCCCCCCCCCCCCCCCCCCCTCCCCCCCTCCCCATCGATCTTGCGTTTTATTTTCTCTGTGGGTGTCTGGGTAGGTGGGTGGTTTGGTGGGGTCCATTTTCTTCTCCATCAAGTCAAACCACCTGACCACGGCTGCCTTCGTGGCGGGAAAACCCGCCAAAGGGGACTAACTCTCCATCACTCAGTGGCCTGAGCAGACGAGTGACAGTCGCTGGGAACTCGGTACAAGGCGCTGGCGGTTATTAGGTTAGCCCTGCTGGGCCTAGCAGGAGGAGACCAGACCATTACAGTCGCCCCACATCGCTCTCTCTGCTTGGTCAGCCCTGGCACGTCAATGTCGATGGCCTGAAGATGAGGATGTCGGCGGCGGGAGGAGCAATTGCAGCTGCCCCCATCTTGTTGGGAGCGTTGATGGAAGTCGAGGTTTGTCATTAAGGGATTGTGGCTGAGATCAGCACAGCAGCAGCAGTGTGTGAGTCTGTGTGTGTGTGTGTGTGTGTGTGGGTGTGTGTGTGTGTGTGTGTGTGTGTGTGTGTGTGTGTGTGTGTGTGTGTGTGTGTGTGTGTTGCATGAGTGTGTGTGTGTGTGTGTGTGTGTGTGTGTGTGTGTGTGTTGCATGATGTGTGTGTGTGTGTGGTGTGTGTGTGTGTGTGTGTGTGTGTGTGTGTGTGTGTGTGTGTGTTGCATGAGTGTGTGTGTGTGTGTGTGTGTGTGTGTGTGTGTGTGTGTGTGTGTGTGTGTGTGTGTGAGGTTGACAGAGCGACGGGGGCGGAAGATGAGGTGGGCGTGGGAGGTGGAGATTTACGTCCCTAACTCCACACCCCACCTCTCTTACCCTAACTCCTCTTGCTGTTCACGCACCCACTCCCTTCATTTAAAAAAAAAAACTATAAGGAAACAACAATTAACAACAACAAAACACACATGTGTTATACCCACTTTACCTCCCACCACCCTCTCTCTCTCTCTCTCTCTCTCTCTCTCTCTCTCTCTCTCTCGTTTTTCTTTCTCTGTGTGTGTGTGTGTGTGTGTGTGTGTGTGTGTGTGTGTGTGTGTGTTTCCGTCAGTCTGTTCCTAAATTGATTCGACTCTCGAAAAGCCAGCTGGAATCACGCACACACACACACACACACACACACACACACACACACACACACACGTACGCACGCACGCACGCACTCACGCACGCACGCACGCACGCACACACATACACACGCGCGCGCGCACATACACGCACGCATACGCACTCACAAACGCATGCGCAAGAATGTTGAGCTTTGTCTTTCAATAAAAACAGCTGGAATCAGCTAGAAGTTTCCTCTTCCTCCTCACAACACACACACACACACACACACACACACACACACACACACACACACACACACACACACTTAAGGAGAGAGAGAGAGAGAGAGAGAGAGAGAGAGAGAGAGTGAGTGAGTGAGATGGGGAGAGAGGGTATGGCCCTGATCCTCAGATGTACGTGTAAAGTGTGGGAAATTCTAGGGCAAAACTCTGCTTTTCCCCGGCGCAAAGTCGGCACAGTTAACTTTGGACAAGCCTGATATATGGCTTCAAGCAAAATGCCCTTAAAACCCAAGTCGCTGGTAATGCTAGCATCTGCGGTGCTCCGGAGACTCTGTGTCTTTGCCACAGGATGAAACCGTTGTTAGTCAAACTTGATTTCAAATGCTGCTCACAATTTTCGTTTGAAACTGGTGCCCAATAATTTTGCTGAATTCCGAACAGTTCAAGGAATATTTTGGTGGCTAATTTCTCATTACCTCTCTCGGAGAAAATAAGATTGGTTCTTTTGCATTTTCGTTTCACAATAGGAAAAAAAAATGTTTCCTTTTTTATCTGTTGGTACAGTTACACAAGTAATAAAGTCATTGAAAATGCACACACACACACACACACACACACACACACACACACACACACACATACGTGCGCGCACAGAGAGAGAGAGAGAGAGAGAGAGAGAGAGAGAGAGAGACAGAGACAGAGACAGAGAGAGAAGTTGTACGCATGTTTTGTGAACGAGTAAACAAAAATGCCTTCAACAACAGGGTTATACAAGGACACATATGAAGCGATAGATTTTGCAAGATGTTAATGAAAAGATGCAATGAAATTGCTAGTAAACACTGCTTCACTGCGCTCTGCAATGGTCCTCGTACTTCGTTTCACATTTAAGCATGGCATATGACACGATCTCAATCAACTACACGACTGTAATGAAATGTAGGATTTGCATCTTAACAGAGATTTAGTTTTAGTGGCCTGTTTGGTACAAGAACAGAGAATATGGTAAATGCGCGATCCAAGCTCTAGAATTTTTCAGGTGTGGCACAGAATTCATGGAAATAACAGAACTGTTTAAATATTTTGGAATACTTCAGATTTCAGAAAAGTTTAATAAAAACAAAAGACCTCCGAGGAAAACAAAGAAAAAAAGAATATACATAAGATTTTTTTTCAAAGTTATTGTAAACATGTTTGGCAGCCTTTCTGTTTTCTGTTTTCTGGTTTCTGTTTTCTTTTTTTTTTAATGAGAAATTAAACAACCAGAACTTAATAAAAACTTTTTTATACACCAAAGTACGCGCGCACATACGCGCGCGACGCTCGCGCGCACACACACACACACACACACACACACACACACACACACACACACACACACACACACGCTGACTGACTGACTCTCTCTCTCTCTCTCTCTCTCTCTCTCTCTCTCTCTCTCTCACACACACACACACACACACACACACACACCACACACACACACACACACACACACACACACACACACACACACACACACACGAGGAAAAGAGAAAACTGTCATTTGTACATACAAATGCCCATACACTTTATTTTTAACGCTAACATCATATACTCCCCATCAGCGCCACTTTCCCCCCAACAAGTGACCTCAGTTCACACATGTATTCCCAGCTGACTCAGCACTGTCAATGTTCCTGTAAATAAAAACATCACCTCTGCTTCCCTGGAGATGCCGTGCCCGTAGTAATCATGCGATAGACTTGCAAAGCAACTTTGCACATTGCGGTAATACATGTTTTCTTATGAAGCGAGTGGCTGTCACGTTTTGTTTCCAGTGATGCAACTGAAAGTCGATGTCGTGTTGAGTGGTGAAGACAACTGCCTGAGTATTATTCGGCCATAAAGAGAGTAAATAAAGTAAATGCGTGATGAGAGGAGAAAGATGTGCTCACACACACACACACACACACACACACACACACACACACACACACACACACACACACACACAGAGAGAGAGAGAGAGAGAGAGAGAGAGAAGAGAGAGAGAGAGAGAGAGAGAGAGAGCAGCCCAGATCTACTTAAAGTTTTCGCAATTGCGTGTGCGCACAACACAAAACATATACACATAAATACACCAGCGCGCCTACGCACACACACACACGCGCGCGCGCGCGCACACACACACACACACACACTCTTTTATACGCACCCTTCAGCATCAATTTGAATTTGGAATGCTTTCCCAAAACAGTTTTGTACATTTGATTAAAATGACCCGAGAACCGTTCATTACATGCAAAACTATGTTTTCAATGTGATACTAACCGTTTGTTTGTGAAGGGAGGGAAATGTAGTGAGTAACAAATCTGTCAGATGTACATTGATCTTAATTGTTTCGCTTTGAACCACTCTCCCTGAATTTTTTTTCCACAATTGATACAATTGACAAGTGGATTCCCAACAGACTGAGCACTGCCATGTTCCTGTAACAACAAAGTTTTTAAAGTCGTTCAGGAACCAATGAGAACGCCAAGCAATTGAATCCCCGAATGCACTTTCCATTCCAAAGAAAGTTTTCAGGCTTGTCATCGTGACTTACGAGAGCAAGGGACTCCATCAAGCTTCATTGCCTTGTGTGATCAGAAAGTTCTCTCTTCGCTGAATCGTTCTAAACTTTCCCTTCCCGTCTTGATGCTCTAGTCATTTCTCATTAGCTGCTTTATTTTGTGTGCCATTCAGAAGGAAGGCAGTCGTGCAGAATAGTTTTGTAGCATGAAAAACTGCACAATTTCTCACAGTCGATTAAATGAAGGATTTATTTTCTACACGTGCGCCTTTGTATCTGCCTTTCTTGAATCTAAGCGTCTGCTAGTATTTGTCACCCTGATCAGTTTGAGTATGAAATTATCCAACTGGTTACAGGTCTTAAATGGTTGTTGTATGAGGGAATAGAAGGATATCTTTCTCCATGCAAATGTAGGTTGACAGGTGGTAGTGGAGTCTTAGGGGTGGACAGGTTGTATAGCCATAGAGGTTGTTTTAAGCACGCGAGATGTGTGTAGAAGTAATATCGTATCGGGCCGTATCAGGTAAGGAGAAGGAGTGAGATGACGTACAAAGTTCACGAGGTTAGAGGGGGCCAATCATTGTCTTTGTTTACTGGTAGATAGGTGAAGTTGTTTGGTGTTGAATTGACCTGTCACTTGTGTGTGTGGGACATCTATGGACTACCTGTGGCTGCCTAAGCAAGTTCCAGCGTTTGGTGCGTGTAGGCTGATAGTCAGCTAGTGATGTGAATACCCTCGTAGGGTCTGGTGCCTATAGTATTCCTGGCAATCAATATCTCTGTGTGCTGACTGTGGAAAGCAGTTCAGAATTTTATCTTGTTTCAGGTCTGGTTGGCCCCATCTCTGTGCTTCGCTTAAGTCTCGCCCATCACTGTGCTTCGCTGAAGTCTCCACCCTGTCTCTGTGCTTCGCTGAAGTCTCCACCCATCTCTGTGCTTCGCTGAAGTCTCCACCCATCTCTGTGCTTCGCTAAAGTCTCCACCCATCTCTGTGCTTCGCTAAAGTCTCCGCCCATCTCTGTGCTTCACTGAAGTCTCCGCCCATCTCTGTACTTCGCTGAATTCTCCGCCCATCTCTGTGCTTCGCTGAAGTCTCCGCCCATCTCTGTACTTCGCGCCCAACTCTTCGCTGAAGTCTCCACATCTCTGTGCTTCGCTGAAGTCTCAGCCCATCTCTGTGCTATGCTAGGGTCTCCGCCCCATCTCTGTGCTTCGTTGAAGTCTCGCCATCTCTGTGCTTCGCTGAAGTCTCCGCCCCATCTCTGTGCTTCGCTGAAGTCTCCGCTCATCTCTGTCTCGCTGAAGTCTCCCCCATCTCTGTGCTTCGCCGAAGTCTCCGCCCATCTCTGTGCTTCTCTAGTGGGTCTCCGTCGCCTCATCTCTGTGCTCTCTTCGCTGAAGTCTCGCCCATCTCTGTTCTTCGCTGAAGTCTCCGCCGATCTCTGTGCTTCGCTGAAGTCTCCGCCCCATCTCTGTGCTTCGGTAGGGTCTCCGCCCCATCTCTATGCTTCGCTGAAGTCTCCGCCCATTTCTGTGCTTCGCTGAAG
>JADBJO010001790.1:0-2500 GCA_016801955.1 Conus betulinus | reverse complement strand
AGCCAAAGAGACAGACAGACAGACAGACAGACAGACACAGATTTGCGCTAAGGTATGCATTCATGCAGGCAGGGTTTCATGGTCTCTGTTATCAACAACAGAACGTGGACACCAAACGGATTACAGGCCAATGTAACTAACTTTGGTTGCTTCTCTGATATAAGTAAGGAATAATCTGGCAGCAGTGCCGAGAGAGAGAGAGAGAGAGAGAGAGAGAGAGAGAGAGAGAGAGAGAGAGAGAGAGAGAGAAGGAGAGGGGGTGGAGGTAGAGGGAGGGACAGACAGATGGAGAGAGAGAATGAAGAGAGAAGAGAGAGAGAGAGAGAGAGAGAGAGAGAGAGAGAGAGAGAGAGAGCGAGGAGAGAGGAGAGAGAGTGAGAAGAAGGAGAAGAAGAAGAGGAAGAAGAGAGAGAGAGAGAGAGAGAGAGAGAGAGAGAGAGAGAGAGAGAGAGCGAGCTGAAGACGACTTAATTGCATCAGGACCCTTTCCCCCGGTAGATTAACTCGAACGAATAACGCTGACACGCAGACTCCCAATCTATGAATCACTGTCAGTGCACCCCGTAACAAAGCATCCCCCTGCATGTGAAGTCTTTTACCTGCAGGAAGAAACTGAGCGACAGACCCACAAAGTAATTCAGTCGCCGTCACTCTTTGATTCCAGAACAAATGTTCCCAGGATTGTCACTATCACACAGGGGCGGGCAAAAGGGGACCGAGGAAGGCAGGAGCCAGGTCTCTCCATCACGTTCCATTGCCATGTCAGATGACGAAGGAACAGAAACATTGAAGTTGGTTTCTTGTGATGATATATATATATATATATATATATACGACTTAACGCCAACGTCATGGAGTCGGTCGAAAGAGTCATGTAGAAACTTCTTGCCGTACATTATGAATATTATAGATTGTGTATGTATGTGAGCTCACTGTCGTGAGGAGGGAGAATTAACACAAGCCCTTCTCCCCCCCCCCCTTCTCCCCCCCTTTTCTCTCTCTCTCTCTCTCTCTCTCTCTCTCTCTCTCTCACACACACACACACACACACACACACACACACACACACACACACACACAAACACACACAAACGCAAGCGCACAGAGAGAGAGAGAGAGAGAGAGAGAGAGAGAGAGAGAGAGAGAGAGAATTCATAACTTTGTGTCGTTGCACATACATTCTTGCAATCCATTTTTTTTTTTTTTTTTTTGGGTGATACAGATTTTGGATTTTGAACCACTTTCTCATAAGATTTTTCACGACCTTTTACCGACACACAGACTCCCGACGGACCGAGCTCAGTCAGTATTCCTGTAATAACACATTGCCTCTGTCCAAAATCTTTTAAAGTGTAGGAAGCAAAATGAGAATTAGAGAACTAAGTAACTCCAGGAACTTTTAGGGAATCAGCTGGACTGAAGAGAGCGAGGACTCGATCACGATTCATCGAGTTCTGTGATGTAAAACAAACTGCTTTTGGATCGTCCTAATTTTTCTTTTCCCACCGCAATGCTCTTGTCGTTGCCCATGAGCACCTACCACCAGAAAATGAGGATTGTGATACCCTCTGCATTAGTTTCGTTTGGTCTGACTTGGATCTGTCATTAAGTCATGAGATCTATTTCATAACAAGCGGGTGATGGTTAGAGTTTGTTCCCTTTGTTATACTCCCTCCTCTCTCTCTCTCTCTCTCTCTCTCTCTCTCTCTCTCTCTCTCTTTCTCTCTGTCTGTCTGTCTATCTCTTTCCTCTGTCTCTCTGTCTCTGTCTCTCTCTCTCTCCTCTCTCTCGCTCTCCTCTCTCTCTCTCTCTCCTCTCTCTCTCTCTGCGTATGTATTTTAGAGAGAGAGAGATACAACGCTCAAGTACACGTTCCTCTCTCTCCTCCTCTCTCTCTCTCTCTCTCTTCTCTCTCCTCAAACTCTCTCTCTCCTCTCTCTGCGTGTGTGTTAAGAGAGAGAGCGAGGAGAGAGAATGAAACTAGGTTTTGGAAACATGCACTTGAGCATTCTCTCTCTCTCTCCTCTCTCTCTCTTCTTCTTTCTCTCTGTCTGTCTGTCTGCCTGTCTGTCTCTCTCGTCTCCTCTTCTCTCTCTCTCTCCTTTCCTCTCTCCTCTCTCTCTCTCTTCCTCTCCCTCCTCTCTCTCCTCTCTCTCTCCTCTCTCTCTCTCTCTCATGGTATCAGCAACAAGAGATGGAGAACCAGCTGGTGTCCTGACCATTGTAACAGTCTTTCCTCCTCGCTACCTACAACTGTTTTCCCTGATTCGATTAACCTGATGGGAAGCCTGCGATTTGGGTTCCCACCCTGTTTTTTTTTTTGATTTACCGATGATTACCTGCGATTTGGGGTTTCCACTGGTTTTTTTTCCACCTGGTTTTTTCCTTTGATTACCTGATGGGAGGCCTGCGGTTTGGGTTTCCACCTGTTTTTATTTTTTCTTTTCATTACCATGGGATGGCCCTTCGTTTGGGTTTCCACCGGTTTTTTTTCCTTGAT
>JADBJO010001789.1:370000-377707 GCA_016801955.1 Conus betulinus | reverse complement strand
CTTTTTTGTGCTGTGTGTGTTTCTGTCTGGCTGTCAAAGTGGTTTGTCCTTCCGTACGCACGTGAGACATGGACCCTCACAGCAGATCTGGAGAGAGGAATCCAAGCCATGACACTGAGGTGTTGTCGCAAAATAAACAGCAAATATCATAGACACTGACCATACCACCAATGACCGAGTGCATCAAACCTTCAAGCAGCGCATGGGACCATATGAAGACCTACTGCCATCAATAAGGAAAAATAAAAAACTACGTTGATATGACCATACGAAGACCTACTGCAATTGATTAGGAAAAAAAACTACCTTGATATGACCATATGAAGACCTACTGCCATTGATTAGGAAAAAAAAACTACCTTGATATGACCATATGAAGACCTACTGCCATTGATCAGGAAAAAGGAAAAAAAAAACTACTTTGATATGACCATATGAAGACCTACTGCCATTGATTAGGGAAAAAAACTACCTTGATATGACCATATGAAGACCTACTGCCATTGATTAGGGAAAAAAAAACTACCTTGATATGACCATATAAAGACCTACTGCCATTGATTAGGAAAAAAAAAAAAAACTACGTTGATATGACCATATGAAGACCTACTGCCATTGATTAGGAAAAAAAAAAACTACCTTGATATGACCATATGAAGACCTACTGCCATTGATTAGGAAAAAAAATACCTTGATATGACCATATGAAGACCTACTGCCATTGATTAGGAAAAAAAAAAACTACCTTGATATGACCATATGAAGACCTACTGCCATTGATTAGGAAAAAACTACCTTGATATGACCATATGAAGACCTACTGCCATTGATTAGGAAAAAAACTACTACGTTGATATGACCATATGAAGACCTACTGCCATCAATTAGGAAAAAATAAAAAGTATGTTGATATGCCCATGTAACAAGATCCAACGGCCTTGCCAAAACAGTCCTCCAGAGAAGTGTTGCCGAAGGCAGACAGGGAGGAAAACAGAAAACAAGGATGGAGAACCACACTGCTGAACAGAAAGAAAACAGAAAACAAGGATGGAGAACCACACTGCTGAATAGAAAGAAAAAAAGAAAACAGGGATGGAGAACCACACTGCTGAATAGAAAGAAAACAGAAAACAAGGATGGAGAACCCCACTGCTGAATAGAAAGAAAACAGAAAACAAGGATGGAGAACCCCACTGCTGAATAGAAAGAAAACAGAAAACAAGGGTGGAGAACCCCACTGCTGAATAGAAAAGAAAACAGAAAAACAAGATGGAGAACCCCACTGCTGAATAGAAAGAAAACAGAAAACAAGGATGGAGAACCCCACTGCTGAATAGAAAGAAAACAGAAAACAAGGATGGAGAACCCCACTGTTGAATAGAAAGAAAACAGAAAACAAGGATGGAGAACCCCACTGCTGAATAGAAAGAAAACAGAAAACAAGGATGGAGAACCCCACTGCTGAACAGAAAGAAAACAGAAAACAAGGATGGAGAACCCCACTGCTGAACAGAAAGAAAACAGAAAACAAAACAAGGATGGAGAACCCCACTGCTGAACAGAAAGACACAGAAAACAAGGATGGAGAACCCCACTGCTGAACAGAAAGACACAGAAAACAAGGATGGAGAACCACACTGCTGAAGAGAAAAAAAAAAATTCGGGCAGACAGAGAGGAAAACAGAAAACAAGGATGGAGAACCACACTGCCGAATAGAAGGAAAATATGTTCAGGCATAACAGACACAGCTGGTGGAGTCCATAGAATAGGTCTCCATTGTGGCGCCTCCTTGATTCTTCATGAAGTAAACGGAGAAGAAAAAGAAAACTATATTGTGTTGCATTGTATTGTATTATATTCTATTCTATTGTACTGTTTTGTATTGTGCTGTGTTGTGTTGTGTTGTTAGGTGTTGTGTCGTTTTGCATTGTCTTGTCTTGAAATGTATTGCATTGTACTCTTTTGTATTGTATTGTGTCGTCTTGTATTGTGTTGTGTTGTATTGTATTGTTTTGTATTGTATTGCATCCAAGTACATTATGACACATTTATCTCGGATTGTTCTCTTTAGATAAAGAATACGTCACCACAAAATTATGCCATTGTTTTCCCCTTATATTTGTCTGCTGAGGGTTTTTTGTGTTTTTATCTAACAAGGTTAAAGTGTTTGAAGCGACCTTTCAGACAGACATAACTCTAACGAGACCCTCTGCCCCATTACCTTAATCATCTATACCCCCATCCCATCCCTCTTCTACCCCCACCTCCAGTTTCCATCCTACCCCCACCGCCAGCCCCGCTCTAAGAAAACTGCGTGAAAGAAGCGTTACTGGCGAGCCAAACGAAGGAACGAACAAGTTACACCGTAAACACAGCGTTTCGACCTTTTGGTCTTCTTCAGATAGGGACAAACAACATCTTAAAAATCTGCAGATAACTGCCTGTGTGTTCGTCTGATGCTTTTTAACGCATTTAATGTCACTCATATCTGCATGAAGAAGCCCAGTAGGTCAAAACGCGTCGTGTTTGTTTTGTACCTAGTCTGTTTAATTCATTTGTTGGGCCAGTGAGTCTTTTGGTCTTCTACTTCAGTTACCGCCTGCAGTCACTCTATTTTGGAGAGAAAAAAAGGCGTTGGATGGGTGAGGTCGGGCCGCGGATAGAGTTGGGGGATGGTATGAAATGACCATTGTATGTCCATTGTACACAGAAGAAGTATCTGTGTAGGAGCGGCTGGTCAGTGCCCTGAAAAGTGGATCCGTTTTGAAAACTCCTGCTACGTCTTCCTGAACGATGTGGTGCCCTGGTCCACCGCGGAGGTAGGGTGTATTCCACTCCTCGAGAGTGGAAAATAGAGATGGTAAAGAGATCAAAGGGGACAAGAATCCAGGACTCGGGGAGATTTATTCCATAGGCCTTAGCCATTTACAAGTTCAGGGTGATTTATTGATTTGATCGCAGTCCTTTAGAAGCTTCGGATAACTTGCTGTGAAGACCTTCGCCCATAAAAAAAAGCTCAGGATGATTTATTGAATTAACCTTAGCTCTTTACAAACTCAGCATGCTTTACTGGGCCGAATTCAGGGTGATTTGTGGTATGATTTACTTGAACGACCTTGACCCTTTACCAGATGAGGAGGAATTCTTAATTCATCCTCGGCCCGTATTAAGCTCAGAATGATTTACTGAACCCCATCTGACACTCTGCGAGTTCTAGATGATTTACTGGATTGGATTTGGCCTTTTACAAGTTCAAACTGATTTAGGGAATGAGCCTTCGTTCTTTAAGCCCTTTTAAGAAGTTTGGACAATGTACTGGCCAGATCCTGATCCTTTACAAACCCATATCAGGCTTATTTATTAGATAGGCTTTTGTCCTTTACAACCTCAAGATGATTTACTGAATCGGGTTTGGTCCTCTCTACAGTAGTAGGATGATTTACTGGGTCAACCTTTGTGTTTTACAAGCGAGTGAGTGAACAGACTCATACTCTTAGACTATCTTTTCGATGTCGTAGAATTTTGCTTACTAAACTGGGAAGACTTATCACCACTGTTTATTTGGTTTGTTTTATTCATTTGTTTTGTTTTGTCTTCTGCAACCATCGCCGAGGCAAATGTAAACATGGATGTGGATGTCTCTGATCAGCTGGTTTGATTAATTCCTGAGTCATTTTGAACACTGAAGTAAAAATTGACCTTTTGAATTTGGTACATCGCTAGAGAAGGAACATGAAAGACATTTTGTTTTGCCCGGGTACCATATTGCAGAAAATTACAATTCAAAGGCAAGCTTCCAGTTCTAAATCTAGGTAGTTTTTGATACATAAAAGTTACTGACATAGCAAATGACGTGAAGCTAATGAACATTATAAAAAGTGGGTAGTAGATCTACTCATACGGCACAGGAGCTTTCCCAAGAAATTGCGTTGGAAGAGAAAGGTTATATTCCACAACACAACAGGATACTATTCAGTACGCTGTGAATAAAACCACCAGAATGTAAACCAATGTAGAGAAAGGAAGAAAAACTTCCAAAATATGGGCCTTTGTACATGATAAAACTGTTACATTGCAAGACAAATGCCTGACGTTTGATTTTCATTGACATCAGTTTTATTTTACTAGCCTCCATTGTGCTGTGGTTAGCATCACGAACTTGCTGGGTGGAAAGCTGTGGGTTTGATTCCGTCAGAGGGATCTGTTTGTCGGATATTTCGAGCCTGGCCGCCTCGTACACTGTTGAGTGTGCTATGGGTTAAAATGGGAAGAACAGAATCACAGTGTCGAAGTTCGCTCACTTAATGGATACGTGTGTTAGAATGCTTCTCCGACTTCTTTACCAGCACTTCAGGTGTCTGTATTTCTCGGTACTGGCTGACACCAGGATGTCTTATGACAGGAAGCATGAAGCGCAGTCCATCATCTATTCTCTGCTCAGGATGGAACTCCAGACCATTGAATTTATCATCTGCTTTTTCCACTGAGTATTACGAAATAAATCTGGCATTGCTATTCTTTCATGCCCCCCTCATTAGTTCATGCTATGATGAGTTCATATCAAAGTTTGTCGGTTTCGATCATTTCACAGGAGTGTCGTTGGATGGAGATGGTGGCGCTCTCAAGAGGTGTACACTTATTCACAGTGGCGCTGCCGCTACTGCCGTTAGTAGGTAGTTTAGCAGACAGTGGCGAAGGCTGGATCAGAACAGACACTACTGACCAATACTGAAGTGTCTCCGATGGGCTGGCTCACGCCGACTACCGACTGCTCCTTGATTAGGACTGGGTGAGAGACGGGAGCTCACTGCTGGTGAGATCATGGATTAAACCCTACAGGAGAACAACTCCTCCAAGCATTTCCGAAATACATGGCGCATTGTATTTTACTGTGATGTACTGTTGTCGCAACCATTTTCTCTGTGTAAAAATCGAGTTGATCCCCCCAAGAAAGTATATCTCCCGTTGCACAGCGCCACACATGTGTAAGTGATAGTGCAAAAACCAGGTCTTGGCACTAGTGGCACATAGGGTGTTTGTTCTGTGATGGGTTCCAGACCTTCTGTCGCATTCTTCATGGCCGAATGCTGGAAGTAGAAGGACAGGATGAAAATGACTTCATCGCTGGGGAATTGAAAGTTAAAGGTATCATCTTGCCTCTGTCTGTCTGTCTGTCTGTCTGTCTGTCTGTCTCTTTCTGTCTCTGTCTATCTGTCTGCCTGTCTCTATGTCGCCTTTTGTTATAAGCGGTTTTATATTGTGTAATAGTACTAATGTGGTAGCATTCTTTGTCCCTGAAGTGACAAGGTCCGATGAAAAAACATCTTCTTGCAAATCTGTTACCCTTGGGAATAAAGATTATCAATCAATCAATAAATAAATCGATCAATCAATCTGTTAATCACTCTGTCTTTCTCTCTGTCTCTGTCTCTTTCACACACACACACACACACACACACACACACACACACACACACACACACACACACACACACACACACACACACACACACACACACACACACACACACACACACACACACACACACACACACACACACACACACACACACACACCGACCAGCCAACCAATCATGAATTAATAATAATCCCACATGTTGTTATTCTTTAATACTTTTGATCAGTCGACCAACCAACCCACCAAACTATCAATCGATCATCACTCAGTCGATCAATAATCAATCAATCAGTCCACCAAACTTCCTTACAATTTAATCAGTCAACCAACCAGCCGACCAACCAGCTAACAAACCAATTAATCAATCATTCAGTCAATTAGTCAACCGAATCAATCAATCAAGAACCAACCAACGAATCAATCAATCAATTAATCAATCAATCAATCGATCAATCAATGAAATCGCCTGTCATTCAGTCTTTAAGCCATCGAAACCATCTATTATCCCAACCAACCATCCAATGAACCATCAAAGTCAGTCAATCAATCAGTAAGTCTCTAAACCACCCAAGCCAGCGACCCAACGCAACCAACAACCACTCAACCCTCCCACTCACCCACTCACTGATGGATCGGTCGGTCAATAATCGATCCCCGGGTTGCTAGGGCTGAGCGGCGCGTGGCTGGGGCTCAACGACCTGATGACGGAGGGCCAGTGGGTGTTCAACAGCAACCAGAAGCCCGCCACCTTCCTGCCATGGTTACCAGGCCAGCCGGACGACGCCCACAACCACGAGAACGGCTCCGGGGAGGACTGCATGTGGATGCTGGCCGATGGCCACTGGGCCGACCTGTGGTGTGAAGACATCTACAGCACGCGCTACAAGCCCTCCGTCGTCTGCGAAAAGGAGTGAGCAGTGCTTGGCGGGGTGGTGGATTGGAGGCTAGCTGGGAGGAAGCCGGGAGGTGGTTGATGGGGTGGGTTGGGGGTAGGGGTGGTGGGTGGGGGAGGAGGTACAAGTGTTCGGAGGGACAGGGGTGGGATCGGGGGTTGTGGGGTGGAGGCCGGGCTTGAGGGTTGGGGGTGGGTTTGGTGGGAGGAATGAGGGAGGGGAAGGGATGTCGTGGCGTCGTGGTGATGAGGGTAGTAAGGCAACTGACTGGAACTGTGGTCTTGTCAGGGGCAATTTGCTTGGAAGTATGACCATATAACGTAACACGCCACTCTCTCCCTCCTCTCTCTCTCTCTCAAAAAGAAAAAAAAAATATGTATGTATGTATGTGTGTATGCATGGATGGATGGATGGATGGATGTGTGTATGTATGTGTGTGTGTGTGTGTGTGTATGTATGTGTGTGTGTGTGTATGTATGTATGTATGTATGTATGTATGTATGTATGTATGTATGTATGTATGTATGTATGTATGTGTGTGTATGTGTATGTGTGTATGTATGTATGTATGTATGTTTGTGCGAGTGTGTGTGTGTGTGTGTGTGTGTGTGTGTGTGTGTGTGTGTGTGTGTGTGAATGAATGAAACGTTGGAGGATGCCAGGGTCTCTTTCAGTATAAACAGTTCACCTGCCTTCTGGCAGTTCTACAAACTTCCTCTCTTCTGTCATCTCTCTGATTCTGCTTTTTGTATTTTTGTCTTTCCACATTACCTTTGATACAAATAAGCTAAATGCTATCTGTAGGGACTACAAGTCAGAAAGGAAACTTTCTGATTACGTATTACTATCATTTTCCCCAATACGCAATGGCTATTGTTGGCAGAGCCAATGGCAGAGGCAGCTGAAAAGACTTCCAGCTGGATCTGGTCTATGAGGAACAAAAAGTAAATTTCCTTAGGCTTAAATTGCCCGTCAGAGAACAGGTGTTCTATAGCGATGTGGATAAGACTTCCGTCTGAAAAAGCAACGCCTTGAGATGCCACATATCCAGTAATTGCTGGTTCGAATCCCGGCAGCGACAAGTTAAAAAAAAAAAAACTCTGACGGCAGGAGGGCATCTGGGAGTCACAACCTGGATGCGGCTAGGCCCCCGTAGAGTGTAAAGAGTTCTGGGCCGAAACACTTGTCGTTGAGGTGGTCTTCTTCTCTGAAGACCTTCTGCTGTCACACTGTCCCTAGAGTTTCTGCCTACTGATGTAATCAGAACAAGCAATGATCGGAATGAATGCCTCACTCCCAATGTGCACTAGCGAGAGGAGGAGTGATTTTGTGTAAATTCCTGGCATCCGTTCGTCTGGAGAGTCAACGGAGGTGTGCCACGATGAGTTTGTTGT
>JADBJO010001789.1:362500-365000 GCA_016801955.1 Conus betulinus | reverse complement strand
ACACACACACACACACACACACACACACACACACAAACATTCACACACACACACACACACGTGCGCGCGCACAGATACACGCACATGCATACACACATTCACAAACGCACATACACACACGTGCGCGCCCCCCCCCCCCCCCCCCCCCCCCACACACACACACACACATACACACCACGCTTGCATAATCCAAAACTGGGCCAACTCACTGTTTTTCACAAACGGGGGTAGCTTCCAATCTCCAGTGTAAATGTCCTCACACCACAGATCATTCCACCTGCCATCAGCTCTGATGCACATGCAGTCCTCACCAGATGAGTGCTCATGGCTATGGGAGTCGTCCGGCATGCCGCTGGCCCAGGGCAGGAAGGTGGGCCTCTGCTGGTTGCTGTTGAACACCCAGTCCCCCTCCTTCAGCAGATCGTTGATGCCCTGCCACACGCTCTGTATCCCTGCGCAATCGAGGGATGGATTCATCCTGTGTGCGCTCCTTCCTGGATCGACCTCCCACGTACTACTATTGAGTACAGCGGCTATCAGGGACCAAAACGTTCGCGCTTTAAAGCTCACACTCTCGTTCACAAAACAGGCTTCAACGCGGTGACAGCCCTGGTATGGCCCTTAGCGGTCGGCTGGGCTCTAAGCAACATTACCTTATCTTACTAAACAGGCTGCCTACCTGGGTAGAGCCGACTGAAGAGCTGCCTGCTGGCGCTAACCTTTCGTTTCCGGTGTCATTCACTCGAGTATCAGTCACTCTTTTTCTTCACTCATCAATTTGTTTTTTAAGGAGCATGGAAGCTATGTCTGTACACATCACCCATTCCAACGGCAACATTTGCCTTTTCCTCCGAGAGCTGGTGATAGAATTGTACGTGTGCATAAGGACCTCGGTTTCAAGCCTAGTTAGAAGCAACTTTGTGAGTCGCCATGTGGACTTCCTCAATAGAAGTGGTGAAGGAGGAAGCGGAAGTGGTACGGACAAGCGACAAGGTCAAGGACACTCTCCAACACGACCGTGTTTGAAGGAACAGTCCAGCGGAAGAGGAGACAGGGAGACAGAGGAAGGGGTGGACAGACACCACAGTTGGGAGGACAGGGAAGAGGAGACAGACAGACAGACAGAGAAAGGGGGTGGACAGACACCACAGCTGGGAGGACAGGGAAGAGGAGACAGGGAGACAGAGGAAGGGGTGGACAGACTCCACAGCTGGGAGGACAGGGAAGAGATTCACTGCAATCCAGGCACTGGCACAGAACCGTAAAAGAGGGAGGTAATTTGTACAGCATTCATCATTGCAGCGCCACAACTACACTTGTGGACTCCAGGATAACAGAAAATGAAAATAACTATATCATTTAAATTTTTTAATGACAGTATTGTCGATGCTCCCAAGTTCCATCGTCGTAAAAAACACAACAACAACAACAACAACAACAACAACAACAAAACCCTATCCAAGCCATTAGCAAATGAAGCTGAGTTTTGTTTTTTTATATGCGACATTCAGTCTTTGAGCCAAGATGTTCGGCTTGGAAATCAGCAACAGGTAGTCCTGGATCACATTCAGTAATCTCCCCACGCCCGACATCCCTCTCTGGCGGGTGAGAAAGGGCAGTGCCCCACCTCACCTTGCTGGGAGTCATATGACCCACCTCACCTTGCCGGGAGGCACATGACCCACCTCACCATCCTGGGAGTCACATGACCCACCTCACCTTGCTGGGAGACACATGCCCCACCTCACCTTGCTGGGAGTCACATGACCCACCTCACCTTGCTGGGAGTCAGATGACCCACCTCACCTTGCTGGGAGTCACATGTCCCACCTCACCTTGCTGGGAGTCAGATGACCCACCTCACCTTGCTGGGAGTCAGATGACCCACCTCACCTTGTTGGGAGTCACATGTCCCACCTCACCTTGCTGGGAGTCAGATGACCCACCTCACCTTGCTGGGAGTCAGATGACCCACCTCACCTTGCTGGGAGTCAGATGACCCACCTCACCTTGCTGGGAGTCAGATGACCCACCTCACCTTGCTGGGAGTCAGATGACCCACCTCACCTTGCTGGGAGTCAGATGACCCGCCTCACCTTGCTGGGAGTCAGATGACCCACCTCACCTTGCTGGGAGTCAGATGACCCACCTCACCTTGCTGGGAGTCACATGACCCACCTCACCTTGCTGGGAGTCAGATGACCCACCTCACCTTGCTGGGAGTCAGATGACCCACCTCACCTTGCTGGGAGTCACATGTCCCACCTCACCTTGCCGGGAGTCAGATGACCCACCTCACCTTGCTGGGAGTCAGATGACCCACCTCACCTTGCCGGGAGTCAGATGACCCACCTCACCTTGCTGGGAGTCACATGCCCCACCTCACCTTGCCGGGAGTCAGATGACCCACCTCACCTTGCTGGGAGACACATGACCCACCTCACCTTGCTGGGAGTCAGATGACCCACCTCACCTTGCTGGGAGACACATGCCCCACCTC
>JADBJO010001789.1:355000-357500 GCA_016801955.1 Conus betulinus | reverse complement strand
ACCTGAGATAAGAAACTCTCCCTGTAGGGAAGGACAGAGGTGGGTGAGAAGATGGGGGCCGGGACGGGGAGAGTGGGTGGGTAAGGGGACGGGGATGGCGAGAGGTGAGGGATGGGGGGGGGGGGGGGGGGGTGGGGGTGGGGGGTTATCTGTGAGAGAATAGCAGCTGGCGCTCTCAGTTCTGGGTAGAATTTCCTTCATTGCAGCAATCAGTAATAAGCCTTTTTTTTTTTTTTTAATACAAACTTTGTATGAAATGTCATGTATTTTGTTTTTTTTTGTGCTTTTTTTTGTTTTCTTCGAAATGACAATGGTACGAAGAATCAACTAACACTGCTGTGCAACATCGAATCTCACATAAGGCAAAAATAAAAATCGTTAAGCAAACAAACAAACAAACAAAACCGCAGCAGGAAACATTGTGGAAAACAACAATAAAAAAAAAAAGAAAATACATACAAATCTACGTGTGTTTACGTATAAGCTGGCATACATGCATTCAAACACACATGTGGGCCTAGATGAACATTGCATCGCAGTCTACCTTCCTAAGCAGTGGCATCGCTAATGAAATGACACATTTTGCTTATTCTTCTTCATATGATATGAAATTGATAGGCTGCATGTAAAGAAAGCATCCTTGTTTTGCCCAGTTTCAAAGGGAAAAACGGCAGTCTATGAACGAAGTTTTTTTTTTTTTTTTTTTTTTTTTTTTTTCTTTTTGAAGAGTTCCGGGGAATTTTAAAGAATACTGTGGCAATTAAATTGTTCAGCAGAGACAAACCAACTGTTAAAACGTTGATTATGTATCGCTTGAAGTCTCAAAAATACGCAGAAAGAGATTCCTGAGCTGAACTGTAAATCTTCATCGATGCAACAAATTCCTTTAAGTCCAGTTCAGGTAAACATGTACACCACCACTCAGGTGATGTGGAAAGGATAAAAAAAAAATACCCACAACTTCAAGTCTGGAACCATAGGGCCCAAATATTCTCTCGCTTCCACAAGACTACTTTTACGCGTCACAATTATCAAACAACAACAACAACAACAACAACAACAACAACAACACATTCAGCTCAAAGCTCTGCAATCAGAAGCACTGCGGTGTTATGGCAAATCTTTCTCAAACTCATCATGGCGGCGTACACTGGATCCGCAATGGTCACGTTACGTATTTTTGATTCTTCTTTCTTTCTTTTTTTCCCTTTCTTTCTGCGTACGCAGGCTGATATTCCTGCGGACACGGCCTGTATAGACAGGCAGTGGAGTTTTGTGTGTATGACCGTTTTTTTTTTTATCCCGCCATTAAGGCAGCCATACTCCATCTTCGGGGAAGGTGCATGCTATGTGTAACGTGTCATCCATACCAACGACCAAACTGGCCTTCTCTTCCGAAAGTTGGTGATGGGATTTTTACGTGTGTGCAAGATGTTGTGTGTGCGTTCACCCACGGAACCTCGGTTTATATTCTCATTTGAAGGACTGTATGGGAATGGAGTCAGAACCAATGTTAACTCCGAGGGAAAAATCCCCCTGTACCGAAATTCGAATCCGCAACCCCAGGATCACGAGTCCGGCGCTCTACCAACTGAGCTACTCCGGACCCCCGATTGTGTTATGAAATGTAGACCTCTTCCGGAAAGATGAATCAAGGGAAGATAAGGCATGGCTTCCTATTGCAGATGGAGTTACCTTTTCCAGGTTTGTGGGCCAAGCAAATTGATCTATGAATCAAATGTCTGACTTGAAGGGTAGGCCAGGATAATGATCGGGATATGGACTGACTGCAGTACAGGCGCACCCGTCATGGCAGTTCTCTCTAACTGAACTTCTCAGCTGAGCCATGAGGCAACATTTCTTTTGGCGTGTTCACCAACGCCATCTGTCCCATTAAAACGGGGTGTCACAGGGTTTAACGCAAGCTGTAATACAGATTACCTCCCTTGCAGACTTCCGACTATTGTCTGTTCTTGTCGCTAACTGTGATACACCAACTGGTAAAAATGGAAGTAAATCTTATACATTTTGGAGGAAAAAAAAAAACCCAGACGTCAGTGCCTCGAAGTGATTTTCCGGGATAATTTTCCCTTTTATTTGTGACCATGGGAAAGCAATGTTGCAAGGATCTCAGTGATCAATTAAGAACAGACCTACTAATCGTGATTTACTTAAGACCAGCTATACAGGAACAATGCAAGTGTGGTTCAGGTGTCAGGAAGCGACGTCACGAAAGTTCTGAAACTATGTCGCAAGACTTAATTTGTGGAAAGCCAGCGTCGACACCCAGCTGTTGTCTTAGATACAAAATTAGTGACTGCACTGCTCGGAACGCTGTCTAGGCTTCTTGTTATGGATCATGGAAAGGGTTGGACATGTCGCATGAAATCAGCACTATGACTGTTTTGAATTGCTGATGGAGGACTGTGCAGATATGGTCCCAGATCCAAAATTACTGATTGCACCGCTTGGAACTCCTTCTATTCTTGTATGTGGATTG
>JADBJO010001789.1:345000-350000 GCA_016801955.1 Conus betulinus | reverse complement strand
GGCATTGATGATAGCTTCCCAGCGGCGTGGAGTGCACGAGACGGATGACAACGTGCTCCGGAACATTTGTTATCCCCAGCCTGCCGAGTCGCTTGATGTAGTTAGGCAGTCCTCGGGCACATGATCTCTCTCTCTCTCTCTCTCTCTCTCTCTCTCTCTCTCTCTCTCTCTCTCTCTCTCTCTCTCTCTCTCTCTCTCTCTCTCTCTCTCAGATAATCCCTGCAGAGCTGTATCCGGTTAAGGTTCGGGGACAGAGCGAAGACCAGGCCACTGCAACGATGAAATGTGCTTGCAGGAACTGCTGTGTGGCTCTGGCAGTGTGGGAGGACAAGCGTTATTCTGCTGGAGCATGGCACTTGGGTGCTTGTTGAAGGAAGCAAGTACAACCTGACGCGCACTTAACTGATGTAAACCTCCGCACTCACCCCCTGTCCTCTCCCACCACCAATTTTGTCAAGAAAAAGAGAGACCCCAAAAGTCTGAATTTGCCAAATTTGGGTACAGTTTTAGACACCAGGATTGCTGAAAAAATAAGCTAATCTACTCGGGTTCTGCCCAGCGCTGTCACTGTGTCGTTGCTGTGAATAGTCTCACCCGTCATGTTCTGGCGGCAAGATGTCTGTTGACTTCTTAACGCTAGGAAACGCAGCTGTTGTGTCTCTGAGGTTACTGTGTCGTGGTGCCACCAAGGAGCTAAAGGTACAGTGAAAAGAACAACATGTCCCTAGAAGCTTTCGCTAGGAGGACGTAAAACTCAACCATTAGCAGATCGGGCTTTTCAGGCCTAAACGGTAGCCCGCCAAGAAGAAGAAGAAGAAGAAGAAGAAGAAGAAGAAGAAGAAGAAGAAGAAGAAACGGATTTTAAATCCATGCAGATGGAGCTTGTTAACATAGTCTGGCAGTCGATCTAGGAAAAGGAACACCCTACACCCAACACGTCAAGTACCAGCCATGCTAGGGCAGACTATCAGTCAGAAGACCTTGGAGCCTTTGAATAGCCAGCAGACATGCCCCCAGCCATGGGGGAAATGTTTCCACTGCCAGGTGGATTATCTGCAGGAGAATGGACGGCTACGGAGCACACCATACAGAAATCACGAGTGGGACTCCCAAAGTAGATGGACTGGCTACACGCCATCCTTCTGGCAGCCCCTGCAGACACACGCGTGTCAAACATTGGCTTCTTCACTCGTCTGAACACCACAGAAGAAACGTAGAGGGGCAGGTTGACTTAAAGGCAATCCGGAATCTCGTACAACTTGTTCAGGTTCGCAGCTGGAGAGGCTCAACGGCGGGAAAGAAGAGAACGTCGACGTAGAGGACTGCGTGAACACTGCCATGGTATGAGACTGTTTTCCACTGCAGACTCCAGAGTTAGCAGTGCCGCCACAGCAGGTTGCTACACCTAGGTAATGATTCAACTACAGTACAATTCCATTCGGCACAGACAAAAGGATGTATACAGCAACATGTATGAGTCAATGCGGGATACACACCACGTTAAGAGAGGTCTGCGTGGTGTGGTCTTTCTAAGTTTACAATGAATCGAAGATAGTTTCAAAACTGAGGTGACTGCTGCCTCCGGAAACTTGAACTAAACTTAAAAGAAAAATAATATTACTATTCCGCCGAACGAAAGAGACAAAAGCAGTTACAAGACTGAGGCGTGTAGCATGTAAAAGAACACACGACAAGAAAAAACGTGGTTAATGCTGCAACATGCGATTCTCTAGAGAGCAGGGGAGGAGTCCAACCGAAACATGAAAGACAGTACACGTGCAGAGAGAAAGGAGCACTGTGGTGGTTAGGCGACACGTCGCGACCAGTGCAGTTCTGCACTGTACACAGCAAACCCGTGGAATAAACGCGATGTAAGATAATACTACTCCAAACAAGACTACAATTAGCACAGGCTCTGCATTGCAATGCAATATAATGTCATGTTACATAAAATAGTGCAATGTGATGCAATGGTTTGTAATACAATAAAATGCAATGGAACGCAATTCAATACGATTTAATAAGATTCTGTTCAGTGCGGTGAAAAACGATAAAATACAAAACAATACAGCCCAGCAAAATACAGTACAGTATTACACGATCCATTACAACACTATACAATGTTAATGTAATGCGGTATGATTCGAGACGATGCAACAAAACAGAGTACAGTATAATATATTGCACTTCAGTATAATGTAACCCAGTGCAGCGCAATATACTCAATAAAACACAGCTCAGCATAACACAACGCAGTTCAGTAAAAAACAAACAAACAACACAAACAGATAATGCAGCACATCATAACATATAACCGCAACTCGTTGACATGCTATCACAAACATGCCCACGAAACAAAAAGCTCAAGCGAGATCCCGAACCCATGTCATTTCAGGAGCAGCAGCCCAGTGTCCTACCCACTGGATCCGCTTCGGAAACTCCTGTTACGCCTTCCTGGATGACGTGGTGCCATGGATCAATGCTGAGGTATGTCCAGCAACTGGAGAGTGGCATTGATCATTGATGCCACATTTCAATATGTTGATACCAGTTGACTCGTGTGCTGACACCCTTAGACGAAGGATCCACTAATTGAGAAGGAAGGTGACGAGAAAGGGACAGAAGCTAATTCACCACTCAGTGACTAGAACGGATAAGACTGTGATTATTGCATTATCTCCCTTCTACATCTTTGGTAACACCAAACGTCTTTTCTCCTTGTTTCATGCCAGATTATTCGGTTTCTGCTCCTGGAAAGGAGGCACGAAGAGAACAACAGTCTTAACAGCTTTTTAGCGCGAGGAAGTACACAGAATTTGGTGAATCGGTTAGCCCGACATAAGTATCACTATAGATAGATACAAAAGCAGCGAAAAAACAGACGAAGTTTAAGCCTTCTAATTTCGGTTTTAACTTCTTTTCGTTTAACACACCACACTTCATCTTGAATATAGCTGTGTTTTGGGACCGAAGGTCTGTGAGGAAACCATTACTAATTACATTCAGCCTGATTTCAAGTCATGTACCAAAACAGAGTGATGGTCTCTGAGTAGTAGTAAGAATAGTCGATTTTTTTTTTGCGCTCGCAGGGTAAACGCTACGAGCCGCGAGTTTATTGTTAGCTGGAACCCCTTGACGGCAACAATGTAACCTAAGACAATGACCAACCAACTAGCAGTGATACCAAGGGAAACAGGCGTGAACACGAATGAGAGAGCGGATCACTTGTGTGTGTGTGTGTGTGTGTGTGTGTGTGTGTGTGTGTGTGTGTGTGTGTGTGTGTGTGAAAACAATCCGGTTTTTTAATCCAGAGGTAAAGATGAATTCAGGTAATACCTTCAGATGGTAGAGCAAAGATAAAACTTATACTGGACACAAGGCAGTTCTGGCCTGGTTTATGACTATGGAAAGCATTGTCATGTTTAATTATTACAGGTTCCAGGGACGTTGGTGATGGGGTATTCAAGGGGAGAACGGATGGTCGAGGAAGGGGGGGGGGGGGGGGGGGGGGAGTCTGGAGGAGGAGGGAGGGATTGGGGGCAATACCTCGTATGTTTTCATGCAGGACTTCACCTTTTCTGCTCCTGTCAGTTTTAAAATTGAAAATATTCCATGAAAGGCTGGGTTTTTTTTTTTCGTAAGTTAGGAACTCCATTGTTTTTCTCCGCTGTCCTTCGTATTCATCGTATTGTAAATCATGCTACTATATGAATGTAATGTCGCTTGTCATCCTGTGATTTGATGGGAAAAGAGAAACAAGTGTGCAGAAAATAATTTGAGTATATTTTTCTGTTGTTGGAGAGGAAGAAGGAGAGTTGAGTCGGTCGTGCCTTTTCGTTGGCGGGAGGAGGGAGGACTGTCCTTCGTTCTTTTCTTCATAGTTTATGCAATTTGAAACTATTAGAGGAGAGATAGGAGAGAGAAGAGAGAGAGAGAGAGAGAGAGAGAGAGAGGACTAGAGAAAGAGGAGAGAGAGAGAGGAGGGGGAGAGGGAGGTGACGAGCGAGTTGAGAGGAAGTCGAGGGGAGAGAGGAGAGAGATTGAGGAGAGGAGAGGAGACGAGGAAGGGAGAGACACGAGACATGAGAGAGAGAGACGAGAAGAGAGAGAGAGAGGAGAGAGAGAGAGAGAGAGAGAGACTGATTGAGATGAATGATGATCGTTATTCCCAGGGTACACAGATAAAGAAGAAGATTTTTTCCAGAACTTGTCTCTTTCAAGGACTAAGGATACAACACCTTTTACACACTGTTACACAACTGTGAAATGAGTCTTACAAGTTTCAAAACGGGGCCGACGACTGAGGGCGGAAAAAGGAAGCAAACCTTGAAAAGAGAGGGGATTAGCTATCGCCAAGGACACAGACAAGAGAGAGTACAGGACTAGACACCGAGTTCTGTACTATGGTTGTCTGTGTCCTTGGCGATAACAACCCCCCCTCTTTTCAAATTTTGATCATTACAAAACAATGATGAAAGAGAGATGAGAGAGAGAGAGAGAGAGAGAGAGAACAAACACACACACAACACACACACACACACAAACACACACACACACACACACACAAAACCAAACAAGCAACGCACACGCACACACTCTGTCTCTTTTGTCTGTCACACACACACAAGCAGAGACAGAGAGCGAGAGAGAGAGAGACTGAGAGGAGAGAGAGAGAGAGGAATGTTAGAGAGAGAGAGACCAGAGAGAGGATGAGAGAGAGACGAGAGAGAGAGAGAGAGAGGTCTTGGGATTTTGGTATCTGTCAACAATTACGTCTTTCACTAAAATATGGTTACTAAGGTATGCCAGTCATCTTGAAATTCGCAGAAGAATCATTTCTGTTTCCCGCTTCCTGTTTGTAGAAGCTACTGAAATTCAAGTGTACTTTTGCTTTAGTTCTAAAGTAGCAAAGCACTTCTCTTTGGATGTCCAGTGCTTTTCTGTGGTCTAAAAACTGCAGCGCCTTCAGAACTGTGCGACCAGATCGGCCATCAAGGCAA
>JADBJO010001789.1:325000-342500 GCA_016801955.1 Conus betulinus | reverse complement strand
TGTTTTCACCTGTCAGCGAAACAGCAACGACTGGGGGCTCGCAGCAGTTCGCTTGGTGGTGGAGTCCTTCGCCCGTGGGCTCTGCAGTCATGAATAAGGGGCTGATACACCTATGAGGTCGCTTCCGTGGAAATTCTATTGTACTGCGTGTAGTGGTCATATAACGGCATCCGTCAGGGAGCAGTTATGTCCCTTGACGTCTTAATGGAAAGCCATACGCTAGCATGAACTCAATGTGAGCATTGCACAAATTATCAAAGATGGCGCAGGACAATGTCTTCATTTACTGGGGAGATGCATGTCAACGTTGAAGTGTGCGTGTGTGCGTGCGTGCGCGCGCGCGCGTGTGTGTGCGTGTGTGTCTGTCGCACGTGCGCGCGCGCGCGCGCGCGCGCGTGTCTGTGTGAGTCCATCTCTCTCTCTTACTTTCAAGCACTTTCGTCTTTTTGAAAGATGTAAATCTCCGTGTCAGTGTGACGAAAAAAGCAGCTCTTCTTCTGTCTCTTCTTTTTGACCCCCTGACTTAGCTGTTAACAGCAGAAGTCTGAAGTGACGTGACCTTAACTGGCACCACTTTCTCTTTGCCAGTTTTGCAACGGCCACCTGCAGCTGTAGGAGAGACGCTTATCCGAGAGATGTATTTCTATCAGAACTGTAGCCTCAGACTCTCCGTGCCTATCTTTTTATTTATTTATTTATTTATTTAGCGAAAGGTCGCCCAGGTACTCAAAATGTGCATCATCAGCAAACTGCCTCACAAGCGACATAGCATTTTGACGTAGCACACGTGACACTCTGCAATGTTTGGTGCACTAAATTCGATTTTTCCTTGAAAACGTCTATTTTTGATCATTTTGACCAAAAACATAAAAGTTGAAAATATGTTCCTCTAATTTTTGCACGGATCTGTTATCGCTAAAATAGGGAAGACTGTCTCACTGGCAGGTTGAATGATACTTCGCTTTCTTGATCCATGATGTTAAAGTCATATAGTCTTAGCAGCTATAAAGATATAGTCCATCGTAGTTGCATGTTTATAAGTGCATTCATTTATGTTCCCACTTGCGCTAGAGAGGAATGGGGTTGATTGATCTAGTTTTGACAAAATGTGGCTTAACAGTATTAGCCTGTAATATCAAATACCATGTTTGCTGTCAGTGTATAAAGCAAAAATGGTAAAAGTTCGATATTTGTAAGAGAATTTTGATTTTTGTAATATTGAAAATATTGACGAAAATGTCAATGGCAGGTTTACTGCTGTTGTAATTGGTGACAGCTTCAAGCAAGGAATTGACGATGTTTATCATTCCACCAGGTTTAAAGACGATGTTTATCATTCCACCAGGTTTAATGACGTTGACATTTGTGCTCGCTGAGGAGTAGCCCACTTTGAAATATCACACACACACACACACACACACACACACACACACACACACACACACACACACACACACACACACACACACAAACGCGTTTACGTATCAAATTTTGAACACAAGCGAGTCAGCAAAGCACATATCTTGCATATTATCACAGGAAACAAGAAACTCTTATTTGTTTCGTTTGCTTTTCGAGAATTTGGAAACACACTGAGGAGATTCTTGAGAATGATTTTTGTTCTGATCGTTTTGATGATGTTATGTTGATATCCTTCAGTCTCCACAGAGTAGAGAGTCTCCATGCTGGGAGTCTGTGGTCTGTTGGAACAGCGTTTTCCGTGGCTGAGCTCTATCTGAGAGCCGTTGTTCCTATTTTCATGATAGGGAGAACACAATTCAGACAGTACATTTTTTATTCACGGTCAGACGTTTCAGAGCTTTTTTTTTATTTGTTCGTTTGTTTTTGACAGCATGAGATATTGTTGGCCGCTTGGGGGGCTTGATCGATGTTTTTTTTTTTCTTCGTTGCTTTGGGCAGATCATATTGTCGCTTGAACGCTCATGATAGTTTGTGAAGGTGCCAGTTGGGAGAGTGGATGTATTTTGGATCGCTTTGGTTAGGTAAGACTGCCACTCGGCCTCTTGTGGGGTGGGGTGGGGGGTGGGGGGTAGGTTGATGATGAAAACGGGTTGATTTGGAAAACGGGTTTTAAGGTGTGGATAGTGTTGATAGGTTCGCAAGGATGACGTAAAGAAATTGTGAATGTTTTTGCCTCTCTGTGGCTTCTTTAGACAAGATTAAGCACAGTAGGTTTGTGAATCTCTCTCTCTCTCTCTCTCTCCCTCCCTCCCTCCCTCCCTCCCTGCCACTAGTGGCCGAAAAGAGATTCAGTTTTGTGTTGATTACACACAAGCTACTCTTTTCATTCACATATGGTTTGAAAGGTGGAGAGATCCCCGTGTTGCATATCGTGCGGTGAGCAACTCACTTGAAATATTTTCTTCAAGAGTGTTGTGATTTGCATGAAAATAGATGTAAACACAGCAGACTCCATTAAGACCTTGTTCAAACGTATTCCACCAACTATATTTCTTTTTAAGTTTTAAAAGAGTTAAATAAACTTCATTTAATACACGATCATGTCGGTAAAATATCCAGTTTTAAGCTGTTCTTAACATGTTTGGAATGAACTACTTTTTGTCATCTGCTTATGTTTAATCGAATTCGACATGTTAACAGCCCTAACCCACCAACCCCTTTCTCCCCCACGCCTCACTCAAACACTCCGCTCGCTCGACTGTAAACAGCATGAAACTGTTACTTGCACTAATCCATGCACTGTGACCATCAACACACCAGTCCATGCAGTGTGACCATCAACACACCAATCCATGCACTGTGACCATCAACACACCAATCCATGCACTGTGACCATCATCACACCAATCCATGCACTGTGACCATCAAACACACAGTCCATGCACTGTGACCATCCACACACCAATCCATGCATTGTGACCATCAACACACCAATCCATGGATTGTGACCATCAACACACCAACCCATGCACTGTGACCATCAACACACCAATCCATGGATTGTGACCATCAACACACCAACCCATGCATTGTGACCATCAACACACCCACCCATGCACTGTGACCATCCACACACCAATCCATGCATTGTGACCATCAACACACCAATCCATGGATTGTGACCATCAACACACCAACCCATGCACTGTGACCATCAACACACCAATCCATGGATTGTGACCATCAACACACCAACCCATGCATTGTGACCATCAACACACCAATCCATGCACTGTGACCATCAACACACCAATCCATTTTACAGGTTTTTCAAGTGTGTGGCTGGCATCAACGACAAGCTGCAGGAAGGGGAGTGGGTATACAACAGCGACCAGCAGAACGCTACCTTCCTGCTCTGGGAAACCGGGGAACCAGGCAGTTCAACCTACCATGAGAACGGAGCTGGGGAGGACTGCGTTGCCATTGCATCCAATGGCCGATGGCATGATCTATGGTGCGAGGACATCTATAACAGCGGCTGGAGCCCTGCCACCGTCTGCGAAATGGAGTGAGTGCTATTTCAATTGTTGGTGGTAAGATAGTGATACGAGTATGCGATTGGGTATTTGTATCATTGAAGAGGTTATTGACACCAGCAAGCATTCTGCTTTTACTAGCTGAAAATCCAGTGCAACAGAAGCAATGGGGCAGCTGACGTGTGGACTGGGAGGTTGTGGGCTCCACACGACATCAAGCCCAGAGTCTGAGAGGGTGGTGTGATGACGCCTTGAAAGACACAAAGAAGGGAAAGGAAACCATACCAAGCAAATGGCAGAGGAAAGCTTGCAAGTAGCAGCCCAGTGTGGCCTCCCTGACAAGCACAAGGTCTGGTGTCTGCAGTCCATGCTGATCCCGAAGCCCCCCCCCCCCCCCCCGGCCTCTTTCTGATGGACAACATCAACACTGTGCTGTGAACTCCATAAAGAAGATGGCTGCCTGGTGGTGTCCCATCTGATCCTAGAAACGTTTGCACTTTACTGTCGCTGAGCGAAGCTGAAGCTGCCCCGGAAATCCATTCTCGTGAAGTACAAAGTGGGTAAGCAGAGCTATTAACCATGCATGAGGACTCGGGAGACAAAGATATGGGATCAATCCAGCCCGAGCTAAAGGCTGGCAGAAACTGGAAAGTCCAACAGACAGTGGGTATTTCAAAGTAAAACCTCAAGATCAATGAAGTAACAGGACATACACTAACCAACAGAGTGTGGAGTCATCAGAAATGAAGTGGTAGTCAAAGGGGAAAGGAAAGCAAAGAGAGACATGATGATACAGAAGTTGAAGAAAGAAGGGAATGACAAGAGAACCCAGAAGGCGGTCAAGCAGGGCCAACGGGAACAATGAACCACGTGAGGACACGCACTCAAACAAAATATCGGCTGGAATAGAGTATGGGACATTGCAACTCGCAGTATCAGCTTCATTATCAGATCTATACATGACCTCTTGCCCTCGAATTCAAATGTGGTGAAATGAGGGAAATTGGACGACTCTACCTGTCCACTATGTCACGGCACACAAACGGTGAAACCTGTCCTGAGTTCATGTAAAGCAGCGCCAACTCAGGGAAGGTACACAAGGAGACACAACCAAGTGCTTGAGCAGTACCCCGCTTCGCACTGGCGGAGGGAACATTATGCCATCAGAAGCTCCAGCAACGACTCTCTACATGGCAGAAAGCAGGCAAAAGAAACAACTGTCACATCAACAGCATGGAATCAGGCCCACCGGATGAAGGGAATGACCAAGAGTACACAGGATGGGGAACAACCCCACATACCATCAGGACAACTGGCATAAGACCGTGCACTGTTCTTCACTCATGATCATCCAGCCAGTAGTTCTAAATGAACTCAATGTACCACGTGTGAGCAGAACGGAGCACGTTCACATCCTCCAGATTTTTCAAAAGATGCCAGTCCAGCCAGAGGGTTGCAGGAATCTGGCTTCCAAATCAAAGTCCTCGCTATAGAAGTTGGAGCGAGAAGCTTTGCGGTGATCTCATAGAACAGCTCAGCATGTCGGGTAAAAGGAGGATTAGAACCAAAAGGGCACTTGCAGAGACAGCTGAGAAGAGTTCCATCTGGATCTGGTCGAGGAGGAATAAAAATGAACTTCATGAGGCTTAACTTTCCCAGATGTCGTGCCTTCCTCATACCCAGAAGATCAAGACCAGAATGACCGAAACCGAAACCACAGCCGTCACTGGCGCTGAGACTGGTATCGATTAGGACATGGCACTAATGAAATGAGGCTCAAGCTGAGGACAACCTCCATAGCAAAACAATCCACCTTTACTGTTCTAAGGATTCTATGATTGCAAACATCTTCGAGGCAAAATGTAGATGCTAGGCTGGTGTATTCAACTTGTTAAAGGATGGTATTATCAATCTCATCGTCAATATTAAAGAACGGCGTAGAGAGAGAGAGAGAGAGAGAGAGAGAGAGAGAGAGAGAGAGAGAGAGAGAGAGGAGAGAGAGAGAGAGAAGAGAGAGAGAGAGAGAGACAGAGAGAGAGAGAGGAGAGAGAGAGAGAGAGAGAGAGAGAGAGAGAGAGATGAGAGAGAGAGAGAGAGAGAGAGAGATCTTGGTATAACCGGAAGGACAAACTATGTATCACTCACTCATGATATTCTCGGTGGCTAAAAAAAAAAAGGGATCAAAGAGGGAGAAGAAAGCAGAAAAACGGCCAAAACTGCCCCCAGTCCTGACTGGTGAACTGAAACGCCAACCGCAAAACAACAGTGGCCTCAGAGAGATGGATCGTTTACCGATGGAGTTTATATGAAAGTAGAATGAAAAAAGGGAATACTGCCGATTTGCTAAAATGCTAAAACCATGGCAACTTTGGTCGTAATCTGTCGTAGACAAGAATGTTTTTTTTTAGGAAACCAACAGAAGTGACGGGAACATTGACAGAGTAATACAATTCTGAACTAAAAGAAAATAACTGTGTCTCACACCCTGCTTTTCTCTCCAGCAGCGGCGAATTCTTAGGGCCTCCTATCGTGCGACATGCTGAGAAACTGTCGGCACACAAAAGGCATGTAGTCATCAGGAAGGGATGATGTGCTAGCACCAGTAAAACACGGAGGACCAGAGGTCTCCAAGCAGCCATGTTTTGTCAGCCAGAGAATATGAAAACAAAACAGTGACCAAGAGAATGGACACAGCACTTTATCGACATTCTTGCCCATGGAAGGATATTTGTGATTCTGCAAGAATTGCATGGCCATCATTCAATAGTCATTTAATCGGAGTAAAGCGATGTTGGGGGCCCTGTTGAAGAGACCCAGAGGAAGCACGAAGAAGATTCGGGCCTGAAAGGAGCACACGATGAACAGTCATCAACAGTTCAGGGACAGAAAAGCACGTTCAACAGCAGCATGATCTCTACCACACCTTCATCGAAGTCAAGAGAGATCCTGTCTAGCATATCAAGAGCAACTGTCGCTAAAGCAATGGAGAGCGCAACTGAGAAGCATCTGGTGATTACAGAAAGTCAATCTAGAGAAAAGCAAAATCCTAGTACATAGTCAACCGTTCCAGACATCATGGTACAGTCCAAAATCACGCTGAACAGAAAGAACTATGGACAAAGTGGACCACTTCAGTTGTCTTGGATTTAGCTTCAAAGTTAGGTCACTGCAGGCGCAAATTTAAGGAATTTTTACATAGAAATTATCGTTACTCCGCCAGACAACAGGGAACAAATTACAAGACAAAATATCAACATCGTGTTTTGTCCTGCAATTTGTTTGTCCCTGCTATCTGGCGGATCAACTATAATTTCTTTGTTAAATTCTTGGGTTTAGTCTGAGCACGATCTAATGTAAGAACGTGGCTCGCCTTGGTTAGGTCTGTTATGACCCGATTTAACATCATGGGGAGAGACTAGGTCTATCACCTTTCCTAAGAAAAGAAAGATTTACAAGTCTCAGGTGATACCCATTCTTCCCTATAGGCACGTACGAATGAAAAACATCTAGGAATTTCAAACTTTACACTTCAAAAAGATTTACTGCATCTTAATTAAGAACAAAAGAGAACTAAATAGATCAAGTATCAAGTCAATACAGACACCGGAAGGCCAAAGGTCTGGATGGTAGACCTCTAGCTTGTTGTGTATGACTGATGACAGAGATCTATGGAGAACTCAGATATTCCAAGCGTCGTCATGGTACCCCTAGGACATACACTTTCAAGGCACCATGACTTACCTATATTTTGGAGTGTCCTGGTAATCAATGATTGTCCGATTATAAGTCCTATATATTCTGTGCACACTCAATACATGTCATTTTCCCCCTCATCATCTCCTCCCCTCCCACCCACTTTTTTTGTAACTATAAGACCAAGGCCTGTTGAGACGGACTTTTTCATCGTTTGTTGTTTTTTTTTCTAAGGCTGTGGTTTGTTTTTTCTCTCTCTCCAGATTTGAAGAGCAGGAGATTGTGGGATGAAGTGCTGGTCACTGACAACTCTTGAATGACGGAAGCTGATAACCAGATATAATCTTGTTGCAATTTGCCAGATCAAATTATCCAAATCATAATGATGCTGACAAAGAACTTTTCGGAAAAGAACAACAATAAAGCAAGAGCCATCAATCTCAGATGTGTTCACTACTTTCTCCAAAACAAAATGAATAACAGTGATGCATAGAAGAATATTAATAGTATAGAATAAACAACAGTGACATATATAAGAATTCATTTGCCTTTGTGTTCTCGTTATTCATCAAGACACTTGTCACCTTTCTAATAATCAAGTTCAGCATCTACTCCTGCATATATTTCGTAACATCTTTATTTAAAATCTATACTCCAGCTGTTGGAAACCCTTTGTCACAGATCAGAACCAAGTCTATAGATGAGGTTCAAGTTCCTTCATTTCATAATCGTTACCAGAAATGTTAACGATAAGAAACAGTTGAAAATAAAGCCTTTAGCCACAGAATTGTCGTGACACTCAGCCTGTGCACACCAGCAAGGCACGGTGCAGCTTGTTCTTGGAACGTTCGTCGAGGTCAGCTGCGACAGTCCGAGCGGGGTTGACGTCTCGCAAGATTTTGCAAAATCTCGCGAGACTTGATGGGATTAGAGAAAGAAAACTTTTGAGAGGCAGTTAGAGAATGGAAGCCTTGCTGACTGTATGGAAATTTCAATTTGGGATCAGATCTACACATGTGTGATCTTTGGATACTTCTGATCTGCCGGGAAAGGCCTCCAATGCACCATCCTAAAAAAATAATATCACTACGGTGGAAGCCTCCCTCCCCTCTTCTATACTGCACTGCCATTTTTGCTAAGTGATCCTTGCACCCTGACCTCAGCTCGGAACGCCCCACCCCTCCATCACAACTTGATCGGCCCATGTTTCCTGCCCTCTGGTATTGTCTTTCATGAAACTCGTTCTCAACACATCCTCTCTGATGACTGTTGGTATTAGCCCTGCTACATGTCCGGGCATTCATCTCAGCCAGAAGCTGTATATCCAGATTTCTCGTGTTTCCTTACACCCGAACATGGATGACAGAAAACGTATCAGGACAACGAACCCAACCAAAAAAAAAAAACGACATAGGAGAGATCAACTTAAAAGGCCCGACGCATTAGGGCTACTACCGTGGATGACTCTGACCTAAGAAAACAATGCAGACGTGATATGTTAAAGCTAGACTTAAGAACGTTGTGGAGATGTCGAAGAATATTTGGTGTGAGTCCAAATAATTCACTCCACATTTTGTACGCTGCCTATATATACACTGTAAATAAACTGGCTGCAATATAAACCCTTGATAGAAGGAAATTTGTGAGTGTCCGATTCATTTTACATTTTGTTGGCTATAAACTAGCTGCAATATAAACCCTTGGTAGAAGGATATTTTGTGAGTGTCTGATTCATTTTACATTTTGAAGGCTATCTAGGCATACGCTGTGTATAAAAAAAATTTGTCCCCACAGCTTTGTGTTCTGTATAACCGTACTCGTAGCCAAACATGTTGAGCGTTTGCTTGCGAAGCTGGCAGTCTTTAAATTCAAATTTTTCTTGAAGCTTAGAGTCTTGAATTCAAATTTTCTTGAAGCTGACAGTCTTTAAATTCAAATTTTTCTTGAAGCCGACAGTCTTGAATTCAAAATTATTTTCTTGAAGCCAACAGTCTTGAATTCAAAATTATTTTCTTGAAGCTGACAGTCTTGAATTCAAAATTTTCTTACAGCTGTCAGTCTTTAATTCAATTTTTTTTTTTTGTTGAAGCTGACAGTCTTGAATTCAAATTTTTCTTGAAGCTGACAGTCTTGAACTGAAACTTTTCTTGAGGCTAACAGTCTTGAATTCAAATTTTTATTGGGGTCGGATCATTTCAACTCTGTTAACCCAGCACCGGTATCCAGTTCAATCAAAGGAAGGTCAATGGTGGCGGAAGGAAGGAGAGAGATGTCATCAAAGGAAGGTCAATGGTGGCGGAAGGAGAGAGATGTCATCAAAGGAAGGTCAATGGTGGCGGAAGGGAGAGAGATGTCATCAAAGGAAGGTCAATGGTGGCGGAAGGAGAGAGATGTCATCAAAGGAAGGTCAATGGTGGGCGGAAGGAGAGAGATGTCATCAAAGGAAAGGTCAATGGTGGCGGAAGGAGAGAGATGATCATCAAAGGAAGGTCAATGGTGGCGGAAGGAGAGGGATGTCATCAAAGGAAGGTCAATGGTGGCGGAAGGAGAGAGATGTCATCAAAGGAAGGTCAATGGTGGCGGCGGAAGGAGAGAGATGTCATCAAAGGAAGGTCAATGTTGGCGGAAGGTGAGGGATGTCATCAAAGGAAGGTCAATGTGACGGAAGGAGAGAGATGTCCAATTCAATCAAAGGAAGGTCAATGGTGACGGAAGGAGAGGGATGTCATCAAAGGAAGGTCAATGTTGGCGGAAGGTGAGGGATGTCATCAAAGGAAGGTCAATGGTGGCGGAAGGAGAGAGATGTCCAGTTCAATCAAGGAGGGTCAATGGTGGCGGAAGGAGAGAGATGTCCAATTCAATCAAAGGAAGGACAATGGTGGCGGAAGGAGAGAGATGTCCAATTCAATCAAAGGAAGGTCAATGGTGGCGCAAGGAGAGAGATGTCCAGTTCAATCAAAGGAAGGACAATGGTGGCGGAAGGAGAGAGATGTCCAGTTCAATCAAAGGAAGGTCAATGGTGGCGGAAGGAGAGGGATATCATCAAAGGAAGGTCAATGGTGGCGGAAGGAGAGAGATGTCCAATTCAATCAAAGGAAGGTCAATGGTGGCGGAAGGAGAGAGATGTCCAGTTCAATCAAAGGAAGGACAATGGTGGCGGAAGGAGAGAGATGTCAATTCAATCAAAGGAAGGTCAATGGTGACAGAAGGAGAGAGATGACCAGTTCAATCAAAGGAAGGTCAATGGTGACGGAAGGAGAGAGATGACCAGTTCAATCAAAGGAAGGACAATGGTGGCGGAAGGAGAGAGATGTCCAATTCAATCAAAGGAAGGTCAATGGTGGCGGAAGGAGAGGGATGTCATCAAAGGAAGGTCAATGGTGGCGGAAGGAGAGAGATGATGTCCAATTCAATCAAGGGAAGGTCAATGGTGACGGAAGGAGAGATATGTCCAGTTCAATCAAAGGAAGGTCAATGGTGACGGAAGGAGAGAGATGACCAGTTCAATCAAAGGAAGGACAATGGTGACGGAAGGAGAGAGATGTCCAGTTCAATCAAAGGAAGGTCAATGGTGGCGGAAGGAGAGAGATGTCCAGTTCAATCAAAGGAAGGTCAATGGTGACGGAAGGAGAGAGATGACCAGTTCAATCAAAGGAAGGTCAATGGTGACGGAAGGAGAGAGATGTCCAGTTCAATCAAAGGAAGATCAATGGTGACGGAAGGAGAGAGATGACCAGTTCAATCAAAGGAAGGTCAATGGTGGCGGAAGGAGAGAGATGTCCAATTCAATCAAAGGAAGGTCAATGGTGACGGAAGGAGAGAGATGTCCTATTCAATCAAAGGAAGGTCAATGGTGGCGGAAGGAGAGGGATGTCATCAAAGGAAGGTCAATGGTGGCGGAAGGAGAGAGATGTCCATCAAAGGAAGGACAATGGTGGCGGAAGGAGAGAGATGTCCAGTCATCAAAGGAAGGTCAATGGTGGCGGAAGGAGAGGGATGTCATCAAAGGAAGGTCAATGGTGGCGGAAGGAGAGGGATGTCATCAAAGGAAGGTCAATGGTGGCGGAAGGAGAGGGATGTCATCAAAGGAAGGTCAATGGTGCGGAAGGAGAGGGATGTCATCAAAGGAAGGTCAATGGTGGCGGAAGGAGAGAGGGTCCATGTCAATCAAAGGAAGGTCAATGGTGGCGGAAGGAGAGAGATGTCCAATTCAATCAAAGGAAGGTCAATGGTGACGGAAGAAGAGAGATGACCCAGTTCAATCAAAGGAAGGACAATGGTGGCGGAAGGAGAGAGATGTCCAATTCAATCAAAGGAAGGTCAATGGTGGCGGAAGGAGAGGGGATGTCATCAAAGGAAGGTCAATGGTGACGGAAGGAGAGATATGTCCAGTTCAATCAAAGAAAGTCAATGGTGACAGAAGGAGAGAGATGACCAGTTCAATCAAAGGAAGGACAATGGTGACGGAAGGAGAGAGATGTCCAGTTCAATCAAAGGAAGGTCAATGGTGGCGGAAGGAGAGAGATGTCCAGTTCAATCAAAGGAAGGTCAATGGTGGCGGAAGGAGAGAGATGTCCAGTTCAATCAAAGGAAGGTCAATGGTGACGGAAGGAGAGAGATGACCAGTTCAATCAAAGGAAGGTCAATGGTGACGGAAGGAGAGAGATGTCCAGTTCAATCAAAGGAAGATCAATGGTGACGGAAGGAGAGAGATGACCAGTTCAATCAAAGGAAGGTCAATGGTGGCGGAAGGAGAGAGATGTCCAATTCAATCAAAGGAAGGTCAATGGTGACGGAAGGAGAGAGATGTCCAATTCAATCAAAGGAAGGTCAATGGTGGCGGAAGGAGAGGGATGTCATCAAAGGAAGGTCAAATGGTGGCGGAAGGAGAGAGATGTCCAGTTCAATCAAAGGAAGGACAATGGTGGCGGAAGGAGAGGGATGTCATCAAAGGAAGGTCAATGGTGGGCGGAAGGAGAGGGATGTCATCAAAGGAAGGTCAATGGTGGCGGAAGGAGAGGGATGTCATCAAAGGAAGGCCAATGGTGGCGGAAGGAGAGGGATGTCATCAAAGGAAGGTCAATGGTGGCGGAAGGAGAGGGATGTCATCAAAGGAAGGTCAATGGTGGCGGAAGGACAGGGATGTCATCAAAGGAAGGTCAATGGTGGCGGAAGGAGTGAGATGTCCAGTTCAATCAAAGGAAGATCAATGTTGGCGGAAGGTGAGGGATGGGCTCCGCCTTCCATTACGCGGTGGTCTGAACGGGATGCACCTCTGACAGTTCCTTGCCTCCATGGCCCACAGGCTATGGGACTAGTCGTAAATTTGGTTGATTTTGCGGTAGATGGGCCATTGCTTACCTGTTTATTGATTGTTTCTTCCTTCTCCCATTGGTTCTGTTTGTGTTAAAAATTATAAAAAAAGAGAATTATAACACACCAGCAAACAGAACTGTGGCTGGTTCTGACTAAAAGATGATAGACCGCTTCCTCGTTCTCTTCCTTGGTTGATCATGACATACCGCCAACTCTTCCTCTACATGTGCATACATGAATATATACGTACATACGTATACATATGAACGCACGCACGTAAAAACCGTGCCTACGCTCACAAATATTTTCGACCACAAATACGCACATGCGGTGTCACACATGCATAAGCATTCACGTACTTGCAAATCCGCGCAATCAGACAAAACACAACACACACACACATACACTCTCTCTCTCTCTCTCTCTGCCAAACAGATTAGACGCACACATTCGCGCATGCGCGGCTACACACACACACACACACACACACACACACACTCACACACACACACACATATTAATACACTGTCTACGCACAACGGTTCTTCAATCCCAAGTAAACAGACTAAGTCGAAAGCGTGATATTCCTCGTCTGCTCGTTAACTGCAAGGTGTGAATGGACGAGAACAGACAGACCGCTGTTGGCTGATCTGCCTCACACCTGAACGCGATGAAAGGACGGAACATCTGAGGAAAAGGCTGCTGCCATCCTCGTCTTTTTCTTTCGTTTTTTGCTTTTGTTTTTTTTTTACACGTGACTTAATACTTGTTTGGGGAAAAAAAATCAAACGTAACTACTTTCCTCTGTGTGTGTGTGTGTGTGTGTGTGTGTGTGTGTGTGTGTGTGTGTGTGTATGGTGTGTGTGTGTGTGTGTGTGTATGTGTGTGTGTGTGTGTGTGTGTGTGTGTGCGAAACTGGTAGTTCTGCAGACTATTTTCACTTACACACAGGTCAAGTCGGTGAGAACGGCCGAATTTCTGCGAACGTCAGCAGATTTTTTTTTCTTTAGCAGCAGAACGTAGTCAGTCAAACCAGTACGGTCAAACTATGTACCCATGCAAAGCAGTAGCAGTAGCCACCAATAACGACGGTTCTAAAACATACATAATAATATATTGGTGTTTGATGGAAGTCGTGTTTATTACACACGTCTCACAACCTTTCACAATTGTGGCCAAGTCCGTGATCATAGCAACTAGCGCCAAGACTAATACTGGTAACATAACACTGTTGATCTAGCATACTAGTCTCGATTGAGAACGATCTTTGAATTGCTCTCAACTCTATTTATTCCACATGGAAAAAAGTATTTAAGATATGCACTGTCCCTCAGAAATAAAACAAGCACGTGCGTGTGTATCGTTGTTGGCGAAAAAAAAAAAAAACAAAAAAAAACCCAACATTCCTTTGTGTGCGAGTCTGTACGTCAATATGTACATGAAATGTGTCCTTGTCTAGGGAGAAACAAACGAACAACTCGGAGAAACAAACAAATGAGCATGGCTGCTTTCTCCCCAGCATGTCTGTCTTGGGCTTGCACACGTGCGTATCTGCGTACGTGTCCGTGGTAAATGGTTGCGGAAGAGAGAGAGAGAGAGAGAGAGAGAGAGAGAGAGAGAGAGAGAGAGAGAGAGAGAGAGAGAGAGACAGAGACAGACAGAGACGTCACACACACACACACACACACACACGCACGCACGCACGCGCGCGCGCGCGCGCGCGCGCGCGCACCTCTGTCTTTCAACACAAAACAACACGTGGCAGCAGTCTGGATATTGTTTAATCGATCGCTCCTTTGGCATAACCAAATCAGACCAATGGGGGAGTGGAACGGTGGAAAGGGGTGGATCAGAACATGAACAGAAAAAAAAATGACATCACGACATCAAGGACAGGTGACGTCATATGACTGGCTGCTGTGGGGATGATCGTCATTGAACTCAACGTGATCTATACCTCTGTGAAACTATCTAAGCACAGATAGAAGAATCGGGACTAAGGACACTAGAAGTTGGAGGTGCAAAATTTGATGGGTAAGAAATCGAAAATGTCTAGAGAAAAATAAAAGAAGTCGAATTTAAAAAAATGATATATTCGTTAGCGAACACAATTAAAAAAAAAAACAAAAAAAAAAACAAGCAAAACAACCCAATGGGAATGAGGTATATCAGTGTGAGGTCAGGAAAGAAAGAAAAATAAATCGAATTATCTGAAACGCTCAGTTTCACTGTAAAAAAAAAAAAAAAAAAAAAAATTTTTTTCTACGCATTACAAGAAGACAGAGAGAGAGAGGAGAGAGAGAGAGAGAGAGAGAGAGAGAGAGAGAGAGAGAGAAGAGAGAGAGAGAGAGAGCGAGCGAAGGGGTGGGGGTTGTGGCGTATAAGAGCTGTTGACAGACGGAAAGGAAGGGGAGAGTATGGAGGGAGGATTCAAACAACTCGTATCGATAAAGCATCATCGTACAACATGGTCACAGCAGCAATACATGTCTTCCTTGCATTCATACCATCACTTCTGAAACACAGTGTATGCATGTGAGTGTGTGCGTGCATGCGTGCGTGCGTGCGTGCGTGTGTGTGTGTGTGTGTGTGTGTGTGTGTGTGTGCGCGTGCGTGTGTGTATGCATGCATGCGTGTGTGGCGTACTGTAAATCCACAAGTGCTTTCATGCACATACCTTGGTATGACCAAGATTTAAATATATAAATTAAAAACAGTCTCTCTCTCCCACACACGCACATTTCTGGCACAAACTCTGCCACAAAAAAAAAAATCATTCCCACTCACTATTACACGAGCAGTAGCCCCCAAACACCCGACCCCACCCCCTTCTCCTCCAACCCTTTCTTTCTCTCATTCTGGTGCATACTTACCAATGGAATTTCAGCGAATGCGTAAGGCAACGCAGAAAGAAACAGATATTGAATAAAATCATTTGATCACGATCAACAACAACAATAAAAAAAAAAAAGCACCAGACCACAACAGACAAACAAAACCCGCCGCAACAACTGCGCAATACCTGTTCCTCTTTAAAGAGCTGTAGGCTATCACTGAAAAGGGTCAATTCTTCGACATCGCACCGTTTCCTCCAAACGTTACGATCAACACGAAAACAACAGGTGAAGGCATGGGTTTGCTAGAACAGGGAGGGGGGGGGGGGGGGGGGGGGGGGGGGGGGGGGGGGAGAATGAGTGAAGGGGGAAGCGGGGGGAAATGGCACAGGGATAGGGGGGGTGGGGGCGGGGGTAGGGGGGGGGGGGGGGGGGGACATGACATGATCGCTAGGGGAAAGAATATGGGCCGACCTCCAGACCAACGGAAGTGTTGTTCACTGCGCTCTGCCGATACTGTCCTCCTCGTTGTCACCGGATGTTGTCACCGGACGTCGTCGCCGGAAGTCGTGCGTCGCCATGCCTCGCACACTGTATGCGTGACCCCTCAACCCCCACTCCAACTTGCCAACCACGCGCCGCCTGTTTTTGTTTTCCCCTACATACATGGCCCAGACTTTACATTGAAGATACAATTTACAAGCACGCGAAGTATCGTGACTGGTTGGGCTTGGTTTGCCCCGACAGGCAGAATACCAGTGATGAAACAGGGGGGAGGGGTACGTGTATATGTGTGTGTGTATAGAACATCACAAAGATTTTCATATTCTTGACATGATGGCACATTCCAACTTAATGATTTAAATGGAACAAAAAACGGCGACCCTTACAGCACATAACACAACAAAATTTCAGAGAGAGAGATTTCAGAGAGAGAGAGAGAGAGAGAGAGAGAGAGAGAGAGAGAGAGAGAGAGAGAGATGGCGTCATATATTATGAGATTTGTTTTCCAACCAGTTGGCTCGTTGTGAACAACATGGCGCCACCATGGACGTGTATAAATCGTACCCGTTCAATTTTTTTTTCCCCAAGATTCATCACATCCAAACAACTAGGCGCTAGCGACGTCATTGCTTACGTCATTCAATTGGGCATCTAGCATTCGAGCCGAACAGTGTGAAATCATAGGGTATGACAACTGGATGAAAAAAAAAAGAAACTTTCGATTTCTCATGGATGCTCTTCAATTCTTTCACTCATAAATTCTCTCTTTTCACTCGAAGGTTCCTCGCTCTTCACTCACTGATCATATTAATATAGCCAAAAGAAACTGATGAGCGCACAACCGTGTTTTACAAAGTCGTTTTGTATGTTTGAACAAAGAAAGAATGATAGCAGTACACTGTACGGGGGTAATGGCAATGTACAAGGGCATTATCTTCAACATTCGGGAGCAAGAGGGAAGGAAGGGGGGCGGGGGACAACTACCAAACAACACTGAGGTTCACAAGTTTGGACGTTTACCCGGTCAGGGTCAACTGTCCATGACGAATTAATTTTGGCCATCAGTTCCGTGTTCACCGCTGTTAAGATAAACATTCAAATGCAACAGCAGGTGCCTATGAATGTTTGGGCCCACGTTTCCCAGTTCCCGGGAAGAATTCCAAACACAGCCATGTCTTCAACAATCCAGAGGAGATAACTTACGTCACCGACACAATACTACAATCACAGTTCTTGAAAACACTGACGGCATTTCACTTGGTTTATGTGCTGCTTTCTTTTCTTTTTGTAATTCAGTTTGTTTTAAAAAAAAAACTGTTCCAGAGTACGTCAGTCACTGACAGCTTAAAAGAAACACCACATAATCTTGTCAAGCGAAAACAAAAGGCATTATGATCGGCAGATAACCTCACGTCCATGACATTATGCAGACGATCACAGACACAAATCAACCACGCCATGGTCACGCAGGCTGCTGACAAAGACTCACGATGGCGAAACGGGGGGGTGTCTAGAGTAGTCTAGAGACTAACACTACGATCCCTCGACCCGCGAGGGGGAAGTGTGACGTGACGACATGAGTCAAGGTCAGTTCTCTGTGGCTCGTTGGTCGCGCACGCCCACACACCGTCATCTTTGCAGGCCCTGTGAGTTCTGTGGAGTCAACAGTTCAAGTCCTGTGTAGAACATTCCCAT